>BCKL01000011.1:705761-836129 GCA_001600635.1 Leucosporidium creatinivorum | reverse complement strand
CCGAGCGCCGAAATGTTGGGCCTTTGTGCGAGCGAGGAGGCCTCGGAATCAACAGCGATTGTGTTTTGATCTATTGGTGCTCGCTGGTCGCCTCAGAATCAGGCCTGCAAGAAAGTAGGCAGATGGCTGGACTAGGCTGGACTTGGCTGCGAAAGGCGCGTCGAGCTCCTGACAAGGCTTGCCCTCTTCCACATCTCTCCTCGTCAGCGATCTTCACCAACAACACGTCGAAGATGTCTCCTAGTGTCTTTGAGATTGTGCGCCAATGCTCTGCACCCTCTGCTCTGCTCTCTAGACCCGCCAACTCATCGATTTCTCGCGTTTCCTACAGGTTTGCGGCGCCCAGAGCTACGACTGGGGCAAGCTCGGCAAGGTGAGCATCTACAGACAGCTAGAAATGCGTGGAATGCGCTGGCACAGTTACAGAAGCTGACCTTGCCCTCGACACGTGCAGGACGGCTCCAAGGTCTCGCACTTCGCCAACGGCTCGCCAGGCTTCACCTACGATGCGGAGAAGCCCTACGCCGAGGTGTGTAGCTCGCTAACAGATGTCTGAAGCACTGCTGAACCGTGTCGTTACGCAACAGCTCTGGATGGGCACACATCCTTCCTGCCCCTCGACCCTCCTCGCGACCAAGGAGAATCTCAAGGAGTACCTCAAGGCTCACCCCGAGCTGCTCGGCGACAAGGTGGTGAAGCACTTTGGCGACGACCTGCCCTTCCTCTTCAAGGTGAGCCTGCGCGCGTGCTCGGCGCTCACGGGACGCGTTGCTGATGCACGGCTCGTCGCAGGTTCTTGCCATCCGCAAGGCGCTCAGCATCCAGGCTCATCCCGACAAGAAGCTCGCTCAGAGTCTCTTCGCTGAGCACCCCGAGATCTACAAGGGTGAGCTCGCCTGCTAAATTTCGGCGCCAATCTCACGCTGACCTTCCCTTTCGCAGATCCCAACCACAAGGTTCGCTTTGCTCGCTCAGAGATTGCAAGACATGCAGCTGACTCTTGAATTTATGCAGCCCGAGATGGCCGTCGCCCTCACCCCCTTCTCCGGCTTCTGTGGCTTCCGTCCCCCTTCGCAGATCGCCTCCTTCATCAAGACCGTCCCCGAGTTCGCTGCCGTCCTCGGCGCCGCTGCTTCTTCCTTCGCCTCCAAGTTCACCGAGGGCTCATCTGCCACCGAGGAGGACAAGAAGGCCGGCCTCAAGGAGATGTTCACGGCTCTCATGACTGCCTACGATGGCCCCGTCGCCGAGCAAGTCGAGAGGCTCGTTGCTCGCCTGGCCAAGGAGTCTGGCGAGGAGGCCAAAGAGGAGCGCGAGCTCGTTGCCACCCTCAACAAGGATTTCCCCGGAGACGTCGGAATTTTCTGCACCTACGTTCTCAACATCGTCCACCTCCAGCCCGGAGAGGCCGTCTTCCTCGAGGCCAACGAGCCCCACGCCTACCTTGATGGAGGTGAGCGGCGCTCTATGAGCTATCCCGATTCCCGTCGCTGACTCTCTCGCGCTCTCAGACATCATGGAGTGCATGGCTACCTCCGACAATGTCGTTCGCGCCGGCCTCACCCCCAAGCTTCGCGACGTCCCCACGCTCACCAGCATGCTCACCTACACCTCCTCCCCTCCATCCGAGCAAATTCTCCCTCCCGTCGGCTTCCGTGCCACCAAGCACACCACCCTCTACGACCCACCCATCGAGGAGTTTGCCGTTCTCCTTACCGGCCTCGCCGAGGGCGAGGAGGAGAAGTTCGAGGGTATCGACGGCCCCAGTATCCTCATCTTCACCGAGATTGGAGGTGAGGTCACTCTCTCGAGTGAAGGGGAGACTGTCAGCATCAAGAGGGAGGGACAGGTCTTCTTTGTTGGAGCTGGAGTCGAGGTCAGTCTCGCGGCCAAGGGAGGCAAGGCGACCGCCTACAGGGCTTTTGTCGAGGCGCCATGAGCTGATGCGGCGTAGAGGATAGACACTGGTAGATACACGTATAGCTTTTGGGACAATCAGCATCTCGCTTTGTAGCACAAACCGAGGCCGACGCCAGGCGAGCTTCGGCGACGGCGGGCGAAGGCTTCCACGTCCCAGGCGGTCCAGCGCTGGTTGAAGACGTAGGGCAGTCGAATGACTACCTCCTCGGAGCTGTTTGCGGTCTCGGTACGGACGCAGGGGCAGCAAGCGAGGAGGTCGTGGTTCGCGCCGCTCCTCTGCCTACTTTCTTGCAGGCCTGATTCTGAGGCGACCAGCGAGCTCCAATAGATCAAAATACAATCGCTGTTGATTCCGAGGCCTCCTCGCTCGCACAAAGGCCCAACATTTCGGCGCTCGGTGCTCGGCGCTCCTGGGTCCAGTCACCTCCGAGGCCCTGTCCACTAGGTCAAAAACTGGTACAAATTGCTCACTCAAGGGTAGGAGGAGCTATATTGGTGCGACTAGAGCAATCGAAGAGCTTGCTGACGATCTTGTAGGGTACGCTGGCCGAGGAAACCAGAGGCTCGGCGATGTCAAAGGCGAATCGTTTGCTGCTCTTACGCTTCCAGATGGGCGCGGGGCGGCTGGGTTACTGCGATCTTTGTACATTCATTCGTATATGTTCTGCACTACGACCCTTCAGTGCTTCTGCGCCTCCTTCTTAGCATCCATCTTGGCGATCAAAGCCTCCTCCTCAAGTTCAATCTTCTCGTCGACCTTCGCTCCTCTGCTGGGCTCATTTCCGTGCTTTAAAACGCGAAGCCCTCGTCAGCTTTGGACGCAGATGACCTGGGACCTAGTCATAGTGAACTCACAGCCTTGGCAGCGGCGGTGGGAAGGGGCTTGCCCTCCTCCTCGCGAGCCTTCTCCTCCTTCTCGGCCTTCTCAGCAGCGGCGAGGTTGTTGGCGATGGAGCGCTCGTCCTTGCCGTCGAGGAGATCGTGGGACGCGGGCTTGCCCTCGTGGAAGCGCTCGGGAGCGGGAGCCTGCTGCTGCTGCTGGTCTCCGTCGTTCTGGTGGGCCTCGGCGCTGAAAGTAGGAGGAGCGGGGGAAGGGAGAGGGTGCAGGGAGAGAATGGGAAGGGTGATAGAAGGCAGAGGTACGTGAGGAGCAGCGGTCAGCGCGTGTTCGACGAGGAGAGGAAAAGCAACCGGGCTTTGCGGGGAGGGGAAAGTAGCAACTCACTGAGCGACAGACGACATGATTGAAAGTAGGTGGTTTGGGTGGTGGTGGGTGGTTGGGTGAAAGTAGTGAAGAGTGCTGGGAAGAAACGCGACGAGATGAGTGGGAGGAGAGAAAGCCTTGGGAAAGCCGTCTCGTCTTAAGTGAGGCCGGTCTCAGGGGGTACGTCACTGGGCCCTCCCAGCGATCAAGGAAAGACTTCACTCGATGCGCTCACCGCGCCTTCGCACGGCCTATAAAGCGTGAGATCATGGCCTGTGCACCCGACCGATATGAAAGATTGCACCTGCTCTCCTCCTGGGCGATTCGACGACCTTCCTTTGCCTCGGCCAACCCAGCGCCGAGGTCGTTTCCGCCCCTCCTTGTAGCCTGTAGACTGCACCTGATCACTCCTTATGTGTCATCAATATATCTATGCATGTTCTGCGCACTTTGCACCCCACGAAGCGCCGGCAGCCGGCGCGAGCGTGGCCGGAAGCTGGCTCGGCGATGCTGGTCAGGCCTTCGACGAAGTCTCGACTCGTCGCACGTCACGCTGGACTGACAACAGCTATCACAGAAGCATAAGCAAAGGTACAGGATACGATTCGGCTGAGCTCTAAGCATGCGCATGTCGCAGATGCTCCTCGTCAGGCGCACCTCTGTCGGCTTCACTTCCCCGAGCTCCCTCGAAACGGCTAAGATGGCGAGGCCGGTGTTCTATCTACCCAGCATAGCTACAACAAGTGAGCAAGAGATACCCGCCATCATCCCGATACCTCCCACGGTCCACATCTCCCTCTCCCGCTGCCTCGCCAACCGCTCGACCTCGGCGTCGTGCGCCAGGATCGCCATCGCTTCCGTCTCCGGGTCCACGCTGAGTACCGAAGACGAGGTATGCAAAATCTCGGCTCCCTGGAAAGGGGATGAGAGCTCTGCTGGCGGTGGTGGTGGGGGAAGGGGAGCAGCGGCGGCGGGCGTTGAGACCAGCGAGTCGAGCTTCGCCTGAGCGTCGGTGAGGAGCGCCTGGAGAGAGACGAGGGATGCAAGAGTCGCCTCCTGGCCTTCGGCAGTGCTCGTTCGTAGCCTGAGGTGGAGAACATATCAGTGAGAAGGTGCTGTCGCTGGCATGCGAAGTAACGAACCGAGCTTCGACACCCTCGACCAGGCGTTTCCGCTTCCATGGCTCGACGAGGAGGATAGTGATGATGAAGAGCAACACGTTGAGCGAGGTGATGGCAAGCGATCCGTAGGTGGAGAGAGACCGGATCTGCGCAGAAGCGGGTCAGCCGACGGCCTATTGTCCTGCGCCGAGAAGGCTCACCTTGTCGCTCCAGACTTGCTCCTCGTGATAGCGCTCGAGGATCGACTGCATGAGGTCTGGGCGAAGAGCAAAGTCAGCATCTTTTCTAGTCTCCGACAGCATCGGAACGACATACCTGAGAAGCCCTTCTCGACCTTCTCCTCACCCTCGTCCATGCCCGTCTTCGCCTGCGACTCGGCCCGCTCGTTCTCGTGATCCTGCTGGATGAGCTCGGTGAACCTGGAGACAGAGCGGTCAGCATTTGTCACGCTATCTGAGCCGAAGCGAAAGACCTTACCTGAGTACATCAGCGGACTGCCAGCTCGACTTCCGCTGAAGCAAGTCGTTGACCTCCTTCTGCGAATCCGCGCGAACGGCAACAGCAGCGTGATAAGCCTTCTTGCTCAGCGCAGCTTGCTCCCGTGCTGCTAGCAGCGCCTTCTCTGTCCTCTCAGCCAGAGGGTCAGCTCCCCGCCGTTCGACGCGACAGCTCGCACGCACCTCTGTCTGCGACTCCCAGCCTCAACCGCTCAATCTCCTCATAGCCTGTAGCTTGATTGATCTTGCCACCGACCTCCCTGAGCTTCCGCTCGAGCTCCAGAGCCGCCAGAGCCGCTGCCCAGGACCTTCCATGTTTCCGGGCGGTCGAGTTGAGGGTCGCGAGGAGGGCGTTGAGCTGCAGCTGGGCCTGCGTGCGAGCTTGGGCGAGTCGTTCTGTAGTGACTCCGCGCGGTGGTGCTTTGGTGGAGAAGGTGGACTCGGTGTGGGGCGGCAGCGGCGGAGGAGCAGCAGGCTCGGRGCCAGCGAGACGAGGGGTCGAGGAGCTGAAGCAGCGCCGGGGCGAGGCGGCGAGCTGTAGGAGGGTAGTCGATGTAGATGTAGCTCTTCTTGACGCGTAGATGCAAGCGAGGCAGCCCCGAACAGGACCAGCGGCGAACATGCGAACCGACCGAGCGAGCGGAAGGCAAGGAGGAGCGGCGGCGAGCGCGACCAGCCCGAGACTTGGCCTGGGAGAGACTTCGACCGACCTTCGCAGTGAGGCAAATGTTCACCTCAAGACATCTGGGACTAGACACAGTGACATATTTCGAAAGAGAGAGCTGGTTTTGCAATCCCTTCCACCCTCACACACAGACTCGTCGAAGCCACAACGAACAATTAAGCACGCTGCTTCTCGGCGATCTTGCGCCTCTGATCACGCTCCTCAGTGATAGAGAGCTTGACACCCTTGCCCTTGGGAAGCCTGTGTAGCGGAGAGCAGAGCGCGGTCAGTGGAGGCCCGCCGTGATGGACAGCTTGTGGCTGCCCGACTCGCTCGGCGATGATGGAGGTTRAACTCACGAGACCCAGGCCTTGTTTCCCTGTCCAGTCACAAACACGTTTCCGATGCGGGTGGCGAACTCGCGGTCAAGAACGTCACGGACGTGGATCTGTGGTAGCAGCGCRGGAGGAGGGTCAGCTTCCGAGCCCAGCGCCGAGCAAAGACCAAAACGCACGATGTCGAAACCTCCCCCAACCCAGTCTACAGAAGAGACCCCAAAGCACTTTTTAAACCAACACGAGCGACGTTTGGACCCGCAGAAGGAGTCTACAGGTTACATTCGAGGTCAAGGGCCGAGTTAGTAGCGGACGTTCGGCGCACACGTGCCGAGCCACGGGCTGATGTACACGATTTGACAGCGATTTCAAGCCCACTAATGTCTTTCTAACTCACGCCGAACAAGCTTGAGCACGGCAGAGGGAAATGGAAGCGGGAGGGAACGACATGAGGAGGGGCGAAGGCCGGACGCGAGGCGAGCTGAGGCTGCAGACCTATCGCGATTCTTACAGTCTTACATTCCCTTGGCTGCATACTAAGGTGCATGTTCTGGTGTTCCGCCGTTCAACTGTCCCGAGAGGGTGCACGCGAAGGGCGAGGTCACCCTCGGCGCTCGGCGAAGGCTGAGCTCGCCTGGGCAAACAGCTCTCGACGCCTGAAAACCTTGCGTGGAGCTCCGATGTTCGAGTAAAACGACTTTCGTACATACCCCATGGCCCAGCAGGCAGCGTTGATGGAAGAGGAGCAGGAGCAAGAGCACCTCGGCGAAGGCGTGTCGAGAACAGGACGGTCCAGCGAGCTTAAGAGCGAAGTTGGAGTCTGGTCGATTGTACACCAGTAGAATCGTGCGATTTGGAGCTCAGTCGAGCGCGAGCTCTCGGCGCTGCTACTAGTAGTGAGCTCGGAGCGAACACCGACCTCCTATCGATTCAGGCAGCCCTCGCCGGCTGCCTCTCGAAAGCTCGAAGGCGAGTTTCCCCTTTGCCTCTTTGTATCTACTCGACTCCATCAAGAAGACACGTAAGGCGCTGTCCATCACCTTGTACCGACTATCCAGCACCTACCCACGACCCGCCCTACCGCCCTACACTTTGCTGGCACTGGGAGAGAGCGAGGGAGGGAAGTTTTCGTCGAGGGAGGAGGAGAAGGCTGCTGAAGCGTTGCAGAGCAGCTGGGAAAGTGGGAAGCAGTGCAGACGACTAGGAGGAAGAATATGCAGGCTTGCAGGATGTCGCGGGAACTGCTGGTCGTCTACAGAAGGAGGGCCAAGTCAGGCGAGTTCGCCGGACTTTGAAGCTGACCCTTTGCTCGCCCATCCTTCCCTTCATCTCCTTCCCTTCACCCGCACCTTCGACTATACTACAGCATGGGACGCGGACCTAAGAAGCACATGAAGCGCTTGGCAGCCCCCTCCAGCGTGAGTACCGAGAGAAGGTCCCCCTGCTCGACCGCCGGACGTGCAAGCTGACCCGATACATCTCTCTGCAGTGGATGCTGGACAAGCTCGGTGGCACTTACGCCCCCAGGCCTTCGCCCGGACCCCACAAGCTCCGCGAGTGCCTCCCCCTTACTGTGAGCACAACTCTTCCATCGCCGCGTCAGGCTCGAAGGAGCTATTAGAAGGGACGAGACGAGTCGCAGGCGTCACCGATGAATGCACAAGAATGCACGGGGAGGGAATCGCCGTTTGGTGAACTTGAACAGCGCCGCACAGCCTTCGCAACGCAACAACAACCACTCGCCGAGCAGGGCCGTCAAGCTGACCCAGCTCCCCTTCCCTCAGATCTTCATCCGCAACCGTCTCAAGTACGCTCTTACCGGACGTGAGGTCACTCTCATCGTCAAGCAGCGTCTTGTCAAGGTCGACAACAAGGTCCGCACCGATGAGACCTACCCCGCTGGATTCATGGGTGAGTTTGGGAGCTTGTTCGGCTGCACCGAGTCGAGCAGTAGGCTGACCCTCGTGTGCGTACACCAGATGTTATCTCGATTGAGAAGTCGGGAGAGCACTTCCGTCTCCTTTACGACGTCAAGGGACGCTTCGCCATCCACCGCATCACCGCTGAGGAGGCTACCTACAAGCTCCTCAAGGTCAAGAAGGTTCAGCTCGGCGCCAAGGGTGTTCCTTTCATTGTCACCCACGATGGCCGCACCATCCGTTACCCCGACCCCGCCATCAAGGTCAACGACACCGTCAAGTTCGACCTCGTCGAGCAGAAGATCGTCGACCACATCAAGTTCGAGGCCGGAAACCTTGTCATGGCTACCGGAGGACGCAACATGGGCAGGAGTGGAGTTATCGTTCACAGGGAGCGTCACCTCGGAGGTTTCGACATCGTGCGTTCGACCTTCCCTCGGCGCTGCCTGCCTCGAGCAGAACGCTGACCCTCCTCCCGCGCTGCTACCACAGATCCACGTCCGTGACGTTCTTGACCGCGAGTTCGCCACCCGCATCGGAAACGTGTTTGTGACTGGACAGGGAAACAAGGCCTGGGTCTCGTGAGTTYAACCTCCATCATCGCCGAGCGAGTCGGGCAGCCACAAGCTGTCCATCACGGCGGGCCTCCACTGACCGCGCTCTGCTCTCCGCTACACAGGCTTCCCAAGGGCAAGGGTGTCAAGCTCTCTATCACTGAGGAGCGTGATCAGAGGCGCAAGATCGCCGAGAAGCAGCGTGCTTAATTGTTCGTTGTGGCTTCGACGAGTCTGTGTGTGAGGGTGGAAGGGATTGCAAAACCAGCTCTCTCTTTCGAAATATGTCACTGTGTCTAGTCCCAGATGTCTTGAGGTGAACATTTGCCTCACTGCGAAGGTCGGTCGAAGTCTCTCCCAGGCCAAGTCTCGGGCTGGTCGCGCTCGCCGCCGCTCCTCCTTGCCTTCCGCTCGCTCGGTCGGTTCGCATGTTCGCCGCTGGTCCTGTTCGGGGCTGCCTCGCTTGCATCTACGCGTCAAGAAGAGCTACATCTACATCGACTACCCTCCTACAGCTCGCCGCCTCGCCCCGGCGCTGCTTCAGCTCCTCGACCCCTCGTCTCGCTGGCCCCGAGCCTGCTGCTCCTCCGCCGCCGCCGCCTCACACCGAGTCCACCTTCTCCACCAAAGTACCACCGCGCGGTGTCAATACAGAACGTCTCGCACAAGCTCGCAGTGCAGCGCACTCAGAAATGGCAGTTCGTGAGGAGCGCCGAGGCTTCCACCCAAGCAAAGGGGGACATTTCGTACATTGCCGAGAAGGAGAGCAGGAACAGCAGCTTCAGCGCATCTCCAGCATTGCCAGCTTTCCCGACGCGCATCATGAGAGGCGAGAGCTCGCGGCAGAGGACTCGGACTCGGAACCGGCTCGGCCCAGGCGGTAGGGCGGGTCGTGGGTAGGTGCTGGATAGTCGGTACAAGGTGATGGACAGCGCCTTACGTGTCTTCTTGATGGAGTCGAGTAGATACAAAGAGGCAAAGGGGAAACTCGCCTTCGAGCTTTCGAGAGGCAGCCGGCGAGGGCTGCCTGAATCGAYAGGAGGTCGGTGTTCGCTCCGAGCTCACTACTAGTAGCAGCGCCGAGAGCTCGCGCTCGACTGAGCTCCAAATCGCACGATTCTACTGGTGTACAATCGACCAGGCTCCAACTCCGCTCTTGAGCTCTCGCTGGACCGTCCTGTTCTCTCCAGACCTCTTCGCCGAGGTGCTCGTGCTCCTGCTCCTCCAGCAGCGCGGCTGCGCTCGAAGAGTAAGACTACGCGCCAACGCATCTCGTAATCCTGAAGCCCCGCGCTAGCTGACGACGAGACGCTGCAAGCGGTCCCCCTTCCAGCTTAGCCTTCACCGAGCGCCGAAGGATAAGACGTTCGCCTCCAGTCTTGCACCCTCTCAGTGCTGCGGCGTGTTGACAAAGCAAATGCGTAATCTAGTGCACAACCAAGACAGTGTAAAGCGGATCCCGAGCAGTAGTCGTCCCTCCCCTCCCTCGCCGCCTCCCTCCTTCGCTCCCCCGCTCCCCAACTCCCTCTCAACTCTAATCACTCTCATCCTCCCTCGCCTTTCCCTTCCCCTTGCTCTTCCCCTCCCTAGCACCCTCCCCATCGCCCCGGAACAGGTACAACATGTCCCTCATCGACAGCTTGTTGGCCTTGGTCATATCGCCTCCTTCCAAGGCGGCTTTGGCCACCTCGGCCTTCTCCTGTTGGAGCATAAGGATACGGTCTTCGATGGTGTTGTCGACGGTGATCTTATAGATCTTGACGTCCTCCTTTTGGCCGAAGCGGTGAGCACTACGAGAGAAGCGAGAGCGTCAGTGATGATGTGCTGGAAAGAGAAGACGGATGGGTAGAAGGAGGTCGCAGGGAGGGAGGACAGAGGAAGAGAGCAAGCAGACGAACCGGTCGAAGGCTTGGGCTCTGCGCGAGGCGAAGAGAGGGAAGGAGAGGTCAGCGAAAGCTACAAGCAGTCGGAAGGAAGAAAGCGCACTCGATAGCAGGGTTCCACCTGTTGCACCAAAGAGAAGGGCGAGTGTCACCTTCGTTGAGCCACTTCGGCGCTAAAGTCTCGAGACTCACCAGAGGTCGAGCAAGATGACACGACTGCAGACAGTCAAGTTGAGTCCGACGGAGCCACACTTGATGCTGTAGGTGGTGGAAGATACAAGAGATCGAGTAAGCTCTGCTCGTCTACCCGCGCCCAGCTCGTCAACGATGGCCAGGCGACTCACGAGATGAGGATGATGGTCGTCTTGGGGTCCTCGCGGATCTTCTTGAGCGCCGCCTCCTTCTGCACGGCGTTCAGCTTGCCGTCGACTATAGAGAGAGAAGCGGCGAACGAGAACGAGATCAGCAACTCGGCTCTCTTCCACAGGGACGAGCAACGAGCTACTCACAGCGGACAAACTTGTAGCCAGCGGTCTTGAGGAAGGGTTCGATGACGTTGAACATGCTCGTGAACTGTGGGCGTTATCTCGGGTCAGCTCGAGCTTCTCCTTCCCTCCCCTTCTCAAACTCAAACTCACCTGCGAGAACACAATCGTCTTCCTCTTCGGATCCTCCTTCCTGATCCCCTCCAACACCTGCAACATCTTCTTGACCTTCGTACTCATCTTAACGCCTCCCAAGCCCCTCATGCTCTCCCTACACTTCCGACAATACGGCTCCTCCTCGCCCTTCTCTGCGCTCTGATCGCACAGCGCACACTGCCGACCTTGAGCGACACTGAGGGATTCGAGGCCGGAGAGGAGGGACGACAGGTCGTCCTCTTCGGGAATGGCGGCGGCGGCGGAGGCGGGGTCAGGGTCGGCGAGGGCTTCGCGGTCGAGGGCGGCGTTGGAGCTGGTGATGAGGGAGGGGTGGGAGCAGGCTTGGCGCATGCGCTGTAGATTTGTTGGGGAGAGAAGGAGAGAGGTCAGCGGCCGCAGAGGAGGAGGGAGATGCGAGCGCGCGACATACGAGGAGGAGGATCAAGACCGAGGTGTAGTTGGACATGGCGGTACCGGCCTTGAGGAAGGCGTTCATGGTGAGCGTCATCTTCTCCTCGACGGCCTTGTAGAAGGCGAGCTCGTCTCTGCGGGTTGAAAAGGGGGAGCCGGTCGGTCAGCTCTACTCCGCCATCCCCGCCGCACCAAGCACTCGACATCACAAGAAGCGAAGGAGAGGTCACTCACTCATCCAAGAACGGTCCCTTAATCTCAATCACCTCCCTCTTCGGTAAAGCAAGCAACGGCTTCCCATCAATCATCATCGTCTTGGTCCTCCTCAGCATCACCGCCTTGAGCACGACAGCGAGACGGGTCATGGCAATCTTTGTCCTCTTGTTCTTGAGCGGGTCCGAGATCTTGAGCTTGAACTCGGAAAAGTCGTGCAGCGGGTTGACGATCTTGCCGAGGAACTCGAAGAGGGAGAAGAGGTCGAGGACGCCGTTTTGGATGCTGGGGTGGGAGAGGGAGATGGGATGGAGGAATTCGGTGGGAGTGGAGGAGGCGAGGTGGAGGAGCGAATGAGAGGTCAGCTGCGGCGGCGCGAACGACCGAGAGCGACGAGAGCCAAAAGCAGAGAGATCGAACTCACGGAGTACCAGACAAGCACCACTTGTAGTGACCAACGAGATCGCAACAAGCCTTGTGAGCTCTGCACGAATGCACGGGAAGGCGAGGTCAGCTCGAGCTCGATTTGATTCGGCGGGAGCGAGTAAAAACTCACTTGGTCGTGCGGCCCTTAATCGAGTGAGCTTCGTCGAGGCTAGAGATAAGGAAAGGTTAGCGAGGGTTCCGAAGGCGACTCTAAGACGGAGCTCGGCGTACATAACTGTTAGGCGAGAAAGAGACGGTCGGTCAGCTCGGCTCTCATCTCATCTCCTCCGCTCTACACTCCTCCATCAAAGGCAAGCACTCACTCCTATACCACTTCTCCACCCCAAACAGCGCGCCCCTCTCCTTCTTCTCCACCACAGCCACAGCTCCATCATCGCTCCCGCCTTCCTCCTCGTCGTCCTTGGCTCCCTTCTTCTTGCGCTTGGGCTTGGGGTCGACCCATTCGGCGGCGGCGGTGTTGTAGGAAGTGAGGACAATGTCGTACTTGGCGAGTTGGCGGGCTGTGGGTGGGTGGCGAGGGGGACCGTGAGAGAGGGAAGAGAGATGGGGAAGGAGCGAGTCAGTGAGGGCTCGAATGGAGATGAGGGAGAAGGAAGAGCGAGCTGGACGTACCCGACTTCTTGCCCGTGCCGTGGTGAATGCAGACGGTGAGCCCAGCGTCCGATTTGGTTTCAATCTCGGTCTTCCACTGCTGCATGAGGGCGACGGGGCAGATGATCTGTTGTACCATCCTCATCAGCGATGTTCTGCTTCAGCAGAGTGAGCGAAACCACTCACCAAAGTCGTCTTGCACCTTCTCCCCGTGCTCAACTTGACCGCCGTCTCCCCCTCGCTCGGGTTGGCCAAAATCAACGCCAGCATCTGCACCGTCTTGCCCAACCCCATATCATCCGCCAAGATCCCACCCCTCTTCTTGCCCTTCTCGCGGTCCTTCAACCAATGCAATCCCTGCACTTGATGCGGGAGGAGCGAGCAGAGCAGGGAGGAAGGAGTGTCGGAGGCGAGGGTCGAGGCTGCCGAGAGGTCGAGAGTTGTGGAGAGGAGTTCGGCGAGAGCGGCTTCTTGGTCCGCGGGCGCAAGGTTGTCGCTGAAGCCGAGGTCGGGGAGGGCTTCCTCGGCGAGAGGGTCCGAGGTGGAGGAGTTGCGGGCGTGCGCGGCTGTTGTTCGATGGGAGAGAGGGTAGGAGGAGGTGGTGAGAGTTGGGGAAGACATGATCAGCAAGCTCTTTAGCACGACGAAGCAGAAGGACCAACTCACCAGGCTTCGGCGCCGTCCTGACTGGGTTCTTGGGAACGGCAATCGGCGTGCCCATCGTCAGTCCCTTGCTCTTGGCCTCCTTCTGCATCGCCAACGCGATCCTCTGCTTGACATTCAACCCTCCCTGACTAGCTCCCACTCCCATCGTCGAAGCCGAAGCTCCGCTGGTCGACGGCCTTCCCCAGGAGCTGGTTCCACCATTCGAGGTCAAGTTGCCGGCACTGCTACGCGCTTCATTGTTGCTGGATTGGAAAGCCTTGCTCGAGGAGGCGAACTTGGGCTGAGAGACTTGGATGGACGAGGTCGAAGCGGGCGATTCTGGGCTCGCGTCGTCGTCGACTTCGAAGCGGGGTTGAGGGGCCTTCTTGGGGATGCGAGGCATGCCTGTGAGTCGGTTGGGCTGACCGAAAGCTGCTGAGGACGAGGCGAAGGCGAAGGCGGGTTGTTGGCCCGAGGGACCAGCTTGTTGATTGTTGAGCGGTCGGAGAGGTTGCTGCTGACGGGGGAGGAACATGGAGGCGAGCGCTTTGGGACGAGGTTGCTGCTGTTGCTGTACTGGACCAGATGGGGCGCGATTGACGATGCGAACAGAATCGGGAGATCCGTCCTGGGACGAGTCGGAGGTGAGGTCGATAATGTTGGACGAGAGGCGGGCCGAATTGTTGTTACTACTAGTAGTACTAGCTCTAGTATCGTCCTGTCCTCCTAATCCTTCTCTCCAAGCTGTAACGCGTTCCATCGCTGTTGCTGGCGCGGCGCGGGTTGAATGAAAGCGGGCGCGAGTGCGAGTGAGAGGGTGATGAGGTGGTAAGGGTGTAGGGTGGTTCTCTAGAGTCTATAGCTCTGTAGGTCGATAGTAGTGGGTTGAATCGCTTTGAACAAGTGAGATGGCAGAAGCCAACCCGTGTCGCTCCTTCTCCACGTCCAAATCTCGCTGAGTCCCAAAATCGCCCCCTCCGCTTCTCTCCCTGCTACCACATTATGGCTTCACCCAACGACTCGTCTGATGACGAGCAATTCACTACAAATGGTTCTGCTACTGCTCTAAGTGCCCTGCATGATCTCGACTCGTGAGTACACCCTTCGAATCGCTCCACGACGTCAGCTCGTCTTTGCGCCCGTCTCTCTCTTCGCTGACGGTCCCTACATTCCCCCAGAGCATGGTACACTACTCTGCATGGAGCTTACTGCGATATTGTGTCGTACGCAGGCCAGGAAAGGTTTGTGATTGAGGGTACATTGCGCTTTCCCGCTCGTCGTGCCGCTTCAGACGCTCGCAACAGCTCACTGACTCCGTTTCGCTCCTTCTCACATTCACCACACCACTCTCCTCGATTCCCTCTTCCATCCCATACCACCCCCAGGCGACGCCCTCATCTCCCACATCCTCGACGACCAACTTTTGGCTCTTGGCCGCAAGGGCGACCCTTCGCTTCAGCTCTTGCACGCGACCTGGAAGCTCGAGCACACGATCAAGGAGTTGCAGAGGAGGGATTGCGTGTTTGATGTCGTGTTCTTCGACAGTGAGTGGCTTCTTTCGCGATTCGGCGCGGCGGAAGGAGACGCTGCATGCGCTAGGCGTACGAGGAAAGGCGAGATCACCGACAAGAAAGCTGACCAGGACTTGTCACATTACAGGCCAGTCCTACGCCTCCGTCCACGCCGGTGCCGACCCCTACATCGTCGCCGCCCGCCGTCTCGCTCGCGCCGTCCTCCAGCGCCGAGCTAACCTCTCCTCCGTCGAGATCTTCAACTTTGCCTCGCTCCTCGACGACAAGTGGCTCGACTACTACCACCACAAGCGACCCATGTTCATCATGGGATACGATGGTGGATTGACCACTGACGGGGCCGACCCCACGGAATTGGAGGCCGAGAGGATCCTCATTCAGAGGCAGTTCATCGTCGCTGCTACGGCGCAGAAGATCACCTTTGTGCTTCTTCAGGCTGCCAAGTACAAGGATGCCAAGGTGGGTCTTCGCTCGCCATCTGGTTCGGTCGAGATCTCCGAGCCGAGCTAACGACGATTCCCGACAGGTCATGACATACCTTTACGATCCCGAGAGGTACTACCTCCCCGCCTCCATCTCGCTCGCTGGAGAGAACGCCCTCGCGGCCCTCGCCGCTGCTACACCGGCCCCCATCGAGGGAGCCGCGCCCGCTTCGTCGAGCTTGGAGGATGTGCTCAAGGCCGCCGCTTCGAGCTTCGTGCGTCTCGCTATTTCTGCATCGGATGACCGATCGTTTGCTGACCCCTCTGGCATCACAGATCGCGTCCTCGAGCCCCTCGCCCGCTTCATCGGCCCTTCTCTACCTCTTCCTCTCGCACGCCTTCCTCCTCCCTACCATTCCCCTCGCTTCGCGCGCTCAACGTATCTCCCTCCCCTCAGCAACCCTCAGCTCGACTCTCGAGTCCTTCCTCACTCCCCTCTACGCCTCCTTCACCTCCGCCATCTCGGCCCTCCCCCTCGAGGACTCGGTCGAGCAGCTCGATATCGACGGTCGGGTCTTCTACCTCCTTCTCCTCGAGGTACTCGGCTCGGACGCGCAGAATGTAGGAGAGCTCCTCGGACCGACCGTCGCGGCTCAAGTCGACGCCCTCTGGTCCACTCTCGGCCAATCGCCCGTCGATTTCGCGGCGCTCAAGTCCTCGGTCGGCTCGGATTTCACTACCTCGACTCTCTCCCCCGCCGTCCCTACCCAATCCTCCACCGAAGCAACACCTTCCGTCCTCCCCTTCTCCAACCCCACGATCGACCCTTACCTCACCTCGGTGCACGTCTCGTCCTCGCCCGCTCCCACCACCGCGACGATCGAGAACGCCCTCGATGGAAGCAGTAACCTCGGCGATACGCCCTACTGGGAGAACCCCAAACCCGTTCTGCCTACGCATCTGGGTGGACCCGCTCCTGCCGCGCTCGATTACAGGGCGAGGAAGAAGAGGGACAGGAAGGAGCAGAGGTTCAGTGCGTTCTTCCCATCTCCCCCTCTCTCCCTCTCATTCATTCGCTAACCCTCGACCCTCGCGCACAGTGGCCGCCATGCAGAAGTCCGCCGCCTCCCTCACCGGCGCGATGGGCACCTCGCTCAAGCAGCAGGCCATCCCCGCTGTCGGCAAGCGCTCGGTATCGGTCGCCAAGGCTGCTGCTAAGGAGTTGGAAAAGAGACCTGCTGTGGTGCAGGCGGCGAGGAAGGAGCCGAAGGGAGGCAAGGCGCTGACGAGCAAGGAGAAGCTGTTGGCTGAGAATGCGGCCAAGAAGTGAGTTGATCTGTGAAGTGGAAGGGTCGCCGAGGACGGGGAGCTGACCTTCTCTCTCATGCCCTCTCTTCCCCTCACCCTCACCTCGCTACCACCACCCCAGGCAAGCCGAGGAAGGCGCCCAAAACGTCCTCTGGTGGACCGAGAAGCTCGCTCTTCTCAAGCCCCTCACCCCCTCGTCTCAAATCTCGCAACTCACCGCCTACCTCAAAAACCGTCGCGCCTCGGACCGCTGGCTCGGCACCGAGATGCTCCTCAAGCGCATCGACTTGGAGCTCCGTCGCTGGATCGCCGACGAGAGGAGGGAGGAGCCCGAGGTGGCCGACGCGTACCGCGTATTCATCGCGAGGACGGTCGGGCCGTTGTTGGCTAAGGCTAAGAAGGGTGCTGCGACGATTAATGAGAGGCAGGGGAGGGCGTTGGTCGGGACGCTCGAGGCGATGGGCCTTGGTTGCTTGATTCCTGAGGGGATCACTTTTGGCAAGGAGGCCGAGGCGGAGAAGGAGGCTGCCGAGTCGAAGGGCGCTAAGGGAGGCAAGGGAAAGAAGGACGATAAGAAGGCGGGTGGAGGGAAGAAGGAGAAGGACGGCGGCAAGAAGAGCAAGGACGAGGAGAAGGAGGATAAGGGAGCTAAGTTGAGCTTCTCGTTTGTGAGCTTCAAGAAGGGCGACTATGGCTTTATGAAGATTGGGGAGGATCCCCTCGAGTGGCAGTTGAGGTGCATGGGCGAGTTCATGGCGAGGGAGTTGGATAGCAGGCCCGATCCTCGGTGAGTTCTCGCTTCTCCTCGCTCGACGTCGAAAATCGGCTGCTGACCTTCTCCTCTCCCTTTCTCTACGACTCTCGCCTACTCACAGTGTCAACTTCGACCCCGATGCCTGGCAACGCGAGGTACGGCCAGCTTGAGCCCCTCGCCTTACCGCTCCGAGCGAGAGTGCTGACCAGCCGCTTCGTCCTCTCACTACCAACAGGTCCTGGACAAGATCGACGCCGACGAGTCGATGCTCATCATCGCCCCCACGTCGTCCGGAAAGACGTGCGTTCACCTTTCTCCATCACTCGGCGCTCTCTCGCTGACCTCGTTGTCTACTCACAACCCACAGCTTCATCTCCTTCGCCGCCATGGAGCGCGTTCTCCGCGAGTCGGACGAAGGCGTCGTCGTCTACGTCGCCCCTTCCAAGGCTTTGGTCAACCAGGTCGCCGCCGAGGCTTTCGCTCGCTTCAGCAAGGAGGTCGCTGGTCAGAGTCTGTGGGCTATTCATACCGGAGACTACAAGATCAACAACCCTCAGAACTGTCAGATCCTCGTTACGGTGAGTATCGCCTGTCGCCGAAGGATCAGAAACAGCCGAGCTGACCCTCTTCCATTCGACAGGTCCCGCACGTCCTCTCCGAGATGCTGCTCAACCCTGCTCTCGCTCGCGTCTGGACTCCTCGTATTCGTCGCATCATCGTCGATGAGATCCACGCCATCGCCGAAGAGGGAGGAGGACTTTGGGAGTGAGTAGCTTTGCTCCTGCGCTCTCTGCTTGGCGGAGGCTGACCTTGCCCTCGACTCTCACTCGCAGACAAGTCCTCCTCATGAATCCTGCGCCCATCATCGGTCTCTCAGCTACTGTTGGAGACCCCGAGAGGTTCTCCAACTGGCTCGGTTCGGTCGAGGAGAGCTGCGGCAGGAAGTACTCGCTCGTGCAGCAGTGAGTCTGAACTCGGCGCCCGTGACTCCACTACAGTCGCTGACTAGCTTCCTTCCTTAGCCACCACCGCTTCAACGCTCTGCGCAAGTTCGCCTACGCCCCCACCTTCCCCGTCAAGGCCATCGGCTCGCTCAACGATCACGTGCCCCGCGCCGGCGCTTTCGCTCCCGTGCACCCCATCGCCGCCCTCGCCCTCGGAGATCCCAACCTCCCCTCGGATCTCGCCCTCGAGCCTCGCGACTGCCTGTCCCTCTGGCAGGCGATGAACTCGGTCTCCAAGCTCGACGAGGCCCTCACTCCCAATATCTACTTCGCCAAGACGCCGTCCATCGCCATTAGGGATGTCATCGGCTACGAGCAAGAGCTCAAGAAGGTCCTCGTCGAATGGAGGGAGGCGCCCGAGTCGGTCGAGGAGAGCAGCCCCTTCCAGAAGGTGGTCAAGGCGCTCGAGGCCCCCTTGAGGCAGGCTCTCGAGGAGCCCGAGAAGGAGATCGAGGAGGGAACCGACGACGACTTTAACGCCCTCTTCCTTCCTCTCCTTGCCGACCTGAACGCCCAGGGAAACCTTCCCGCAATCATCTTCAACTTCTCGCGCGACAAGGTACGCTCTTATCGCTTCTGTTCTCGGCCAGAGCCGTCAGCTGATGTACCATTTCACCCAATAGGTCGAAGCCCTCGGCAAGCGTATCCTCGAGGACCTCGAGGCCGCCGAGACTCGCTGGCGTGCCAGCTCGCCCGCCTACAAGCTCAAGCTGCAGAAGGCCAAGGAGGACGAGAAGCTCGCCGCCAAGAAGGCGAAGGCTGCCGAGTCGGCTTCGCGCAACAAGAAGGACGACGACGATGACCGTGGAGGAGCAGAGGAGGAGGGCGCCAACCTCTTCAACCCGGACGACCCTTCGGAGGAGTTCTCCTTTGTCGGTCGTGGATTGTCGCAAGTCGAGTTCAAGAAGGAGGTCGACGATCTCGCGTGGCTCAATCTGTCGCCCTGTGTGTTTCGCCCGAGCGGCTCAGCGGCTCAGCTAGAAGCTGACCCGTCCCTCCATTCTCGCAGGGCTCATGTCGGCTCTCCGCCGTGGAGTTGGAATCCATCACTCTGGTATGACCAGGGTGAGTCGCTTCCTGTCTCTCGTCCTTCCGACTGCCGCTGACTTCCCGACCCGATCAGCGCTACCGTGTCCTCGTCGAGAACCTCTGTGAGCTCGGCCTCGCTGTCGCTCTCGCGTTTCGCCAACTGACCATCTCCCTACACAGACCGTCGTGGTGTCCTTCGCGTCGTCATCTCGACTGAGACCCTCGCCCTTGGAATCAACGCTCCCGCCCGCACGGCGTTCGTTCTTCCCTTCTCGCTCGCTCGGCGGGCTGCAAGGCTGACTCTCCTTCCTCTACAGCGTCTTCGGTGGTGACTCTGTCGCTCTCAACGTAAGCTTTCTCAGCCGTCACTACACAGCGCCCTCGCTCACCTCACTCACTCTCCCGCAGGCCCTTAACTTCCGTCAATGCGCTGGACGTGCTGGACGTCGTGGCTTCGACACGTGAGCAGTCATCGTTGCGCTAGCCCTTTACGGTAGCTGACCTTGACAGGACCCTGCAGCCTTGGAAACGTCCTCTTCGTCGGCATCAGGCTTGACCGCATCGAGCGCCTGTTGCTCTCGAAGCTTCCCAAGCTGGTCAGTCCGCCCCTCGCGTTGCTTGCGAGCTTCAACTGACGTCTCTTCTACTCCTCTACAGGCCGGTACCTTCCCTCTTACCACCACACTCGTCCTCCGCCTGCAGAACCTCCTCTGGGGCTCGGACAGCGCCGCCCTGCCTTCGCAGAACATCGAGACGCTCCTCACGATTCCTCAGCTGTCGGTCAGCGACTCGTCGGAGCGTGCTCTCGTTCGCCACTTCGTTCGCTTCAGCGTCGAGTACTTGCGCCGCATGGGTCTGCTCGACGAGACTGGACGGTGAGTCTCTCCGCTCCCCTCGCTCGTTCAAACGTCGTGGCTTATTCGCTCCACCTCACAGCCCGATGAACCTTTTCGGCACCGCCGCCGGCCTATACCCCGAGGAGCCTTCCAACTTCGCACTCGTCGCCCTCTACCGCTCGGGCGAGCTTCACAAGCTCGTCAAGAACCTCGACACCGATCCCCAGGGAACTCTCCAGGCTCTCCTCACCGTCCTCGCCTCGCTCTTCGGTACGGTCCACCGTCGCAAGCAGAACCGCTCGACTCTCCGCGCCGTCGCAAGGAACTCGAGCTCGATCATGGTCCTCCCTCCCCTGCCCGAGGGCATCGCTAAGGCTCTCAACCGCCACGAGGAGGCCATCACCAGCATCTTCTCTGCCTACGCCAAGGAGTACGCTCAGCAGCACTCGACCGAGCTCGGACCCGACGATAAGCTCCCCGTCTCTGGTCGCAAGGTCGCTGGCGCCGAGTCGGCCGACAGCGCTTTCGCTTCCAAGCTCAGGCAGTCGGAGATCCCCATCGAGAGCAGGTCGCTCTTTGTCGCCTCGTCCGGACATGGAGACCTGTACCAGAACCCCAAGGAGCTCGTCGACACCTCGAGGCAGGGCGTCGCCATCCAGCAGCAGGCAATCCCTTCCTTGACCTCGCCCATCCTCGGCAGCGACGAGCACCAGCTCGACGCTTTCGTCGTCGACTTCTTCAAGCACGGATCGCTTGATGTTCTCGTGCGCGATAACGGAATCTCGGTGCGCTTGTGCTCTTTTTACTCGCCTCTTCTTCGCTTGCTGACGCCCGCTTTCATCCGCAACAGAGGTCTCGCGTGTGGTACTACCTCCAGGACTTCGACAAGGCTCTCGTCTCGGTCAAGACGACCATCGAGACCCTGCTCCAGCGCACCGGCGAGGAGCGGGACGACGACAACGATTCGGACGACGGCAACGACCGCCGAGGAGGAGGAGGAGATGATGATGCGCCCAAGGAGAACGAGATTGAGCGTCCTGCCGGTGTCAGTGATGGTGAGTCTTTGCGTTCCCTTCGCGAGATCAAGCCGAAGCTCACCTCTGCCTCTGTCGCCTCGCAGCCGACTGGCGCCTCTACTCTGCCATCACCGAGCTGCAGGCTGAGTTTACCGAGAGGTTCCGCGCCGTCTACGCCTAATCGGATCGCTCTGTATCTTCTTGTAGCATGCAAAAGCAGCCCGATAGATTGTAACAGCGTGAGCAGCGAGGCGAATTGCTCTAACTCGGCGCTCGGTGAAGGCTGTCAAGCTGGGCCCTGAGCAGCCTTTGTGCAGGCATATCGCTCGGGACCTTTCGCATGGGAGAAGCCGCGTGATCTTAGAGTATCCAGTATTCGAGAACAGCTGTTACTGGTGAGCGAAGCCTTCGAGCCGAGATGCGACTCGAGCTTCGCAGGCGAGCCGAAACAGCCGCCGAGCTCAGCGAAAGCTATACGAAAGCAGGGTCGGCGTTTCCGGAGATCATTCTATGTTTCAGGTCAGGCTGCAGCTCTCCAAGAGCTGCAAGGCTCACTCCGCTGATCTGCCGACGCAGGATGATTTCTTCGAAACGCGCTTTCTGAGCTCTCCTCTTCACCTCTTTCTCGCCTTTGGCCTCGCTTCTGCCACCTCGCCGAACCAGCTGTAGCAAGATGGACATCGATTCGGTCGACAGCGGCTCTGTAGCCTCCCCTTCCAACTCGACGATGCCTTCCCTCGCCGGCGCAGGGCAGCGAAAACGCAAGGCGCTGCCTACTCACCGCTGCCGCTTTCCCGACTGGACACCCTCGGCCATCGCAGCTCTCACTATCACTCCTACTAGCTTCGATGCTGGTCTCCTCGGCTTTGGCGGCAGCAGCGCCGAGCGAGGAGTCGTGGGAGTCGGGCGAGCCAACGGAGATGTCGAGCTGATGCTCTGGGGAGGCCACCAAGGATGGGTTTCATGGAGGGTGAGTTGCGCTCGGCTTGCATGAAGCTGTATAGCATCAGAGCTGCTTCGACTGCAGCTGTACTGGACTCGCAAGCTGACCCTTTCGACCTTCCTCTCGCAGACGCTTCCTTCTTCGTTCCCTCTGCCTCAACATCGCAACTCGAAGAAGCCGACTTCGCTTCTCTCCCATCTCGTCTTCACCCATCAGACTACCCTCTCCGACTCCGACCTCGACCTCTACCAAGGCGACGTCCCCGGCGCCGAGCACGAAGTGCGAAGGCTTCAGCGCGAAGGCGTGAGGCTCTTTGGTGTAGGAGGAGTCGGCAGTGAGCTCGTAGAGTGGGAGTGGGGAGGACCCGGATCTACCAAGGAGGTTGGCCGCGTCAAGGTGAGCAGTACTGGCTCCCTTCCGACCTGGATTTGGCGCTGACCCTGCCCCTCCTTTCAGTCGACTCTTCCTACTCTTCCTCCCATCTTCGCCCTCGCCGCTTCTCGGTCATCTTCCGCCCTCGCTGTTGGATGCGAGGACTCCACCATCCGCATCCTCAACATCATGGATGATGAGCTCGAGCTCGTTTCCAAGATTGAGGTCGGCGGACCGGGCAAGGTTCGCGCCTTGTCGCTCGCCTGGGGCCCTCTCACCAACCCCAAGCCGCCAACAAAGGGCAAGGGACGAGGTATGCTGCTTCCGCTGCGCTGAACGGCGGACAAAGCTGACCCTCTACTCGCCTTCGCAGAGGACACGCCTGAATCGACCCTCCCCGCGCACTTTGCCACCCCTCGCGACACCTACCTCGTCGCCGGATGCTCCAACTCGTCCATCCGTCGCTTTGACGTCCCTACCTCCGGCTCGGTTGTCGGCGTTTGGCGGGGAGTCCACCGCTTGACCGTTGACCAGCTGAAGGGCGAGCACACGGTCGTCTGGGCTGTCGCTGTCCTCAAGGACGGCACGATCGTCAGTGGAGATTCCATGGGCAACGTCAAGTTCTGGGATGGCGAGATGGGGACTCAGAGCCAGAGCTTCAAGAGTCACAAGGCCGACGTCCTCTGCCTCGCTGTCGGTTCGGTGAGGCTTCGGACTTGCCTCTCGTCGCAAGCGCCGTGGCTGACCCTCGCTTCACTCCTACAGGATGGTACCTCAGTCTTCACCTCGGGCGTGGACCAGAAGACCTCCGAGTTCCGCCTCGTCACCGTTTCCTCTTCCCGCGCTCATGGCGTTCCCACCGGTCGCTGGATCCAAGCCTCTGGCCGTCGTCTCCACTCTCACGACGTCCGCGCCATGATTATGTCGCCTCCCTACACCCTTCCCCTCCCCACTCCCTCCCCTCTCACTCCTACCGCCGCACCTCAAGTCCCCATCCTCACCTCCGGAGGCCTCGACCTCAATCTCATCATCGTCGCCGCTTCTCCCGCTCCCGCGCGTTCCCTCTCCTCCGCCCGCTCGCAACCCCAGCTCAAGAACCCCGTCTCCGACGTTCCTTCGACCGAGTTTGAGACGACCATTCACCGACGAGCGGCTTATGTTCCTCAGCGCTCGAAGCCCTTCGCCGTCTCGGGCGAGGCGAGGCTACTGGTGTGCAGGCGGGAAAGGAGTGTGGGCATCTGGAAGCTCGAGGATCCTCGCAGCTCCAAGCAGGAGAGCAAGGGCAAGAGTGGATGGCAGTCGAGGAGGGAGGCGTTCGGCGTAAAGGATGTCGATGAGGAGGTTGTGGAAGAGACTACTGGGTGGTCCAAGGCTGTCGATATGGAGCTGAAGGTGGGCTTCTGTGCTCTCCTCATTCGAGAGCGATCAACTGACCTCGCTACCACACAGCTTCAAACCAACCTCATCGCCAGCGCCGTTTCGAGCGATGGTCGATGGCTCGCTGTCTCCGACCTCTACGAGACCAAGCTCTTCCGTCTTCAGACCGTAGGTCTTCGGGTCTCGTGCATCTCGTACTCAACGCTGACTCTTCCTCCCCTCGCAGAAGAACGGCGAGCTCACTCCTCGGCGCCAAAAGACCTTCTCGACTCACCTCTCCGACGCCCTCCCCACGTCCCTCGGTACCGGATCCTCTTCCCTCCTCTTCACCCGCGACTCTCGTCGCCTCATTCTCGCCACTTCTTTCGGCTCATCCATCGCTGTCGTCGAGCTGCCTACCGGTCGCGACGAGGACTTCGAGGTCGTCAAGGTCTTTGGCGAGCACGGCGAGAGGGATGGCGGACGTGAGCTGCGTGGCAAGGTTGCCAATGGCAAGGTCAACGGTGATGTCGATGGCGATGTCGCTATGAACGGAGTCAACGGCAAGCACGACGACTCGGAGGATTCGGACGAGGATGACGACGAGTCGGATGATGGAAACTCGGGATCGTCAGCCAACAAGCCCGCGACCGTTACTTGCCTTGCCGTCTCGTCGGACGGCAAGTGGCTCGGCAGCGCTGACCTCGAGCGCAAGGTCTGCGTATTCGATCTCGAGGACCTCAAGGTGAGATTCCTCACAGCGCCCAGATGTCTTTCTCGTACTGACTTCTTCTCCTTTACAGCACCACACCACCCTCCCTACCCCCGCACACGTCCCCAGTGCCGTCTCCTTCCTCCCCACCTCCACCGAGACCGAGCCCACCCTCCTCGTCGCCCTCCCTACCAACGCCATCACTCTCTTCGGCCTCGACTCGCTCCGCTTCCACCCCTGGGCTCTTCCCCTCTCCTCCCTCCACTCCAACACCCTCATGGACATCCGCGAGCCCGTTCTCGGCGTCACCTTCGAGCCAAGGGACGACTCGGCCGTCGCCAAGGTACACGAGTCGCGTCGGGCCACTCTGTGGAACGACCAGATCGCCGTCGTGTGGGGCGCCAACTGGGTCGCCAAGATTGATTTGGATCAGGTGCGGAATGGAGGAACTGGCTCGGGCGAGGGCGTGAGCAAAAAGCAGCCGGTCAGGAGGGATGCGGATCGCAAGAGGGCGCGCGATGAGGAAGAGGAGGATGAGATCCCCAGGAAGGCGGTCGAGGGAGCACCGCAGCTCGACATCCGGACGACGAGGCGCTACCAGCCTCTGGTGCTCTTCGATTTCGTTGGACAGGGAGAGCTCGTCGCTGTCGAGCGGACTTGGTTCGATCTCTCTAGGGGACTGGTGGATGCTTTCGTCAAGGCTGGAGAGTTCGGATCATAGGGAGTTCGCCGAATCGTTCAGCAATGCTAAGAAGGCCGTTTCCACTGCCGCAGACCTGTCAAGTCCGTGCAACGAGTTTTAGCGAGCCGTCTATAGATCTAGTGCGACGAGAGTGTACCTCTGCGGCAGCAGTGTCCGACTTGGGCGACGACAAGTACCCCTTCGGCGGCGTTGAAGCCTCGGCCTCGGCGAACGCAGGAGGTGCATCGCGGATCAGGAAGAGACAGTCTCTGTTCAGCTACACGGCTACTCTGCATCTCGAGCTACCTGCCATTCAGCCAACAGGTTACATCTGACCTCTGCTCCACGCCTGCCTACCTCCGCGAACTTGACCGCGCCCCTTCTCTCCCTTCGCTCTCTCGCATCTCATCTCACAAGTACATAGCTGGAGCGCCTGAGCACAGCAGGAGGCTCGCTAACATGACCTACCTGCAGTGGCTACCGCACTACTCAACACCGACTGCCCGACCCTCACCCTTCTCGCTCGAGGCAAGGTGCGCGACATCTACGAGGTTCCCAACCACCCCGAAGCACTCCTCTTCGTCGCTACGGACCGCGTATCGGCTTTCGATGTCATCATGAAGAACGTGAGCTACTCTCTCCTGTACTACAGCTCGCAGGAAACGCTCGCTCACCACGCAAACTTGACTCTTTCGCACCTTTCCTCTCCCTTCTTCGCCGTTCGCAGGGAATTCCTAACAAGGGCAAGCTCCTCACGGCCCTCTCGCTCTTCTTCTTCAACTACCTCGCTACCGCCCCCGAGACCAAGCACATCCCCAACCATGTCATCACCAGCAAGCTGAGCGAGATGCCCGAGGAGGTGCAGGTCTACGCCGACCAGCTCGACGGCCGCGCCATCTGGGTTCGCAGGGCCCAGGTCCTTCCTGTTGAGGCTATCGTTCGTGGCTACATCACCGGTGAGCTGCTCTCGTCGAGTTCGACCGAGCCGAGCCGAGCTGATCCCTCTCTCTTCCGCCCTTCTCAAAGGATCTGCTTGGGGAGAGTACCAAAAGTCGGGCACCATGCACGGCATGAAGCTCGCCGAGGGCATGAAGGAGTCGACCCAGTTCATCCCTCCCCTCTTCACCCCCTCCACCAAGGCCGAGATTGGCGACAAGGACGAGAACATTCACCCTGATCAGAGTAAGACCCTCTCTCGCTCCTTCAGCATCCGAACGAAGCTCATCTCTCCCTCTACATCCACAGTGCGCGACCACCTCCCCGACCCCGCCCTCGCCGAGCCTCTCAAGTCCTACGCCCTCGCCCTCTACTCCACCGCCGCCAAGCACTCGCTCGCCCACGGCCTCATCCTCGCCGACACCAAGTTCGAGTTCGGGCTCCTTCCCCCTCCCGCATCCGACCCTACAGCCGCGCCTACCCTCATGCTCGTGGACGAGTGCCTCACCCCCGACTCTTCGCGCTTCTGGCCCGCCGCGACTTGGGCCGAGGGCAACAAGATGGTCGGATTCGACAAGCAGTTCTTGCGCGAGTGGCTCAAGTCGGGAGGAGGAGGGTTTGGCAAGAAGGGTGGAGGAATCGAGGAGGACGGCGTCGAGATTCCGGAGGACATTGTCAAGGCGACTTGGGCCAAGTACGATGAGGCGTTCGAGCTCCTCACTGGCAAGAAGTTCAGTGCGGGTCTGTAGAGGGTCTTATTGAGGTAGAAAGAAATGAATTAAGATGTTACATAGCATGGCAGTGTGGGTCGAACGAAGAGGAAGCTCTCAGCACAGCGCCGAGAGGGAGTAGACGGATGCACAGCTTCTTCTCGGCTCGCGGGTGGGGGCTGATGCCCTGTATACGGCTGCAGAGATCTTCTGTAGCTTGATGGTCCGTCCTCGCTCCGACTCTGCCTCCGCCGAGCACCTCGGCTGCTCATCGCTTCGCCGACGACGCCGAGTCTTCGACACCGGCTCCCGGAGACGACTCGCAGGTCCTCCCCAGCCCAGTCTGACGTTTTGTACATCACACCCTCCTCCACCGAGACAGTGTAGAGCACCTCGCGAGCTACTTCGACTTCGACGGTTCCAGACCTCGACTTCGCTCTCTCTCGCTCGCCTTCCTGCACCTCGTTTCAAGCTGCTGAAGACCCGAAGTGAGCTTCCTGCATCTCAGCGCACCCATACGTCCGCCGCTGAGCCGCTGCAGCTCACCTTCTAGAGCACCGATCTCCGCCTCCCGTCGAATCGCCTTCGCCGAGGCGATGCCTCTTCTTCTCGCGACGTCGCTTGATCGCTGTAAAGATGCTCTCGAGGTGCATTCGGCAGCTGGGACGACCCAAATTAGCCTACAGAGTCTGAGGAATGGTCTGCTGGACGGTTGTTTCGAAGGAGGGTTCGAGCGCCGCGGTCGCGGTACGTCCGTCTCTCTCTCCTTTCGACCGTCGCGTTGAGTTTTCAACAACAGCGACTGAGTGCTGAGATGACTGACACTACAGCAGAAGAGCCTGTAGCAGGGCAATTCGCACCACCGGCTCCAGGACCAGCTCCCACGCCAGCCCAGCTCGGCGCTTCGACCTCCGCTTCGGAGCAGGCGCAGGAGCGACGAGCCTACTCGCCTCTCCTTCACTCGCTCAGCGACTCACAGCACTATAACCACACACACCACCACTACACCTACTCGGGTGTACCTTCGCATGAAGCCCCTTCGCCGCCCTCCTCTCGCTGGGCTCCCTATCCGCCGCCCCGCTCGTCCGCCGTCCTCCACGAAAGACGCCCGACGAACTATGGCCCTCCTCCGCCCTATCAGCACTTCCACTACCCGCCGCCTCTACCTCTGTGGCATCCTCAAGAGGACGGTCTTCACGCTCACTCCCACGCCCACCCGTCGGAAGCGGATTACGACGACGGTGCTGGCAGACGCCCTCTACCTCCCCTTCCTCCTCTCCCTTCGCTTCCCGGCAAAACACCACGCTCAAAGACATCCGCCAACGTCAAGAAGAGTGCAGATGGCGGAGGCCGCGGGGCAGCTTCGGCGCGAGGGCTCGTCCAAGCGGGAGGGCTCAGTCAGGCGCTAGAGCAAAGCCCCGGCAGTTGGAGGCCCAGCGGACACGATGTGATGGGAGCGAGTAATGTGGATCTGGCAGGATACGCAGAAGCTGCGCCTCCCGTTGCTGGTGAGTGAAACTGGGAAGAGCTCGGCGATGGCGGAAGAGCTGACCTCCTCGGCTTTGGCAGACACTCCACTCGCCATCTACTTCTGTACCCAGACGGGACAGTGCAGAGAAGCGTATGTCGACTCGACATTGTCACTTTACGATTAGGGCTGACTCCCTCACAGCTCCAGCGTTTCGCTCGGCGCCCCCGAAGGAGAAGGAGTCGTCCTCATCACTTTCCCTGCTCGTGAGTCTGCAGATCGCCCCACCACGATGAGCCGAGCGGTGACCGAGTTATCGCAGGTGAATGGGTCCGCGTGTACGAACAAAAACACGAGATCTTTCCGTGGACTGGCGTGAGTCGGCTTTGAGCTCTTTGCTCGGCGCACGCTCACTCGTCTGTCTTCGACAGAACGGCAACAATTGGATCAAAGGACAAGTCTCGGGCGATCCGTGCGAGTGCGGCTTCCACTGGCGCACCGGCAATCGTCTTGGCTACAAGCGACCTGCGGTCATTCGAGGTGGGCTTACCATCGCCGAGCGGCGCAGATTGCGAGATGAAGCTAACCTCGACCCCTGAACCCCTCAGAGCACCTCTCCAAAGTACATCTGATGCTGCAGCTTGCTCTCGATCTCCTGCTGACCTCCCTCACCCTTCACAGTGCCCCAAGATCGGCGACGACGACCCGTTGGCGATCTTCTGCCGACTCACGCGTGAGCAGGACAAGGTGAGGTCGTGACACCAGGCTCGAAGCTAGCCGTTGATAATCCTTATCCTACAGGCCCGTGCCATCGAGTCCAAGCGCCTGATGGCGAAGTCGCAGGCGATGACGGTCGCCGACTTGACGAACGCCGAGCAAGGGGTTTGAGGCCGAACTGATGGAGAGGCTGGGTGAAGCGAGGCTGGAGCCGCAGAATTCGGATCTGTTTTGACTGTGATGTACTTTGACCCTTTTCAGTGCACCTTCGAGAGCAGACTGGCCGACGAGCTGGCCGACGACTCGAGCGTGGTGCACTACTGCGAGCTTCGCGGCTTGGCTCTCTCCGCCTCGCTCGTCTCTGTGCACTTCGACTCGCTACTCGACTCACCATCCGTTAGATGCGAACTGTACGCTGCTCTGCTGCTCGCTAGCGCGACGTTGACTGACATGCTGTACCTCACGCAGTGTACGTCCTCGCGCTCCATCCTCGACCAGGCGCTTCGGCGACCCTCGACTTCAGGGAAGAGGCCAAGACCGACAATATCTACACTGCTCGCAAGGTGAGCTCTGTCCAGCTACAGCTTGTAGACGTTCGCTGACTCGCAGCTCGACAACAACAGGAAGGAGACAGGATCCAGCTACTCGGTACGCTCGTCTCGCTCCTCCAGCATTGCAGCAGCTCACCAGTAGCATGCTACAGATCCCTGGACCGACGACACGCTCTACGCCTCGCTCTCCATCCTATCACCGAAGCTCCGACTCGTCACTTTCGAACAACCCGAAGCGCTGGTCGAGTGCAAGAACACAGGGAACCTCGGCTGGGAATGGCGGTTCCGATTCGAGGAGCACGAGTACAAGTGGGAGCGCAGTGCGACGAGCCTGCTCGGTGGAGAGAGGTCTTACACGCTTTCGGTGGTGAGTCGCTTCGCGGAAAGCTCTCGGGGAGGATCACTCACGCTCCTGAGCTCTACAGTCTATGAAACCCGACCCCGATTTTCCTGTATGCATCTTCTCACCGGCGAGCAAGCGCAAACCGGCTGCCGTGCAGCTCTTGGACTACAATCTCAGCGTGAGCTTCCTTCGCAGCTCGTCTCGGCCGGGAATGGTGCTGATGCCCTCTCACATAGCGTGTCGAGCCGAGGATAGACGACAAGAAAGGCGAGAGCTGAAATTACCTTGCTGTTTCTCGAACACCAGCTAATCCGTCCTCCCTGCTCGCAGGCTTCGAGATCATGACAATCCTCTCCCTCCTCTCCTTCCTCGACCACCTCTTCCTCGCTCCTGGCACCTCAGCATCACCCACCATCACCGCCGCATCCTCGAGTATGGATCCCTTAACCCAAGCCCACCTCGCTCGCACTCGCCCCTCCGCCGACAACTCACCTTTCGAGAACGGTCTAGCTGCGCTCGCGCTCGGCGGAGGCGGAGGACACCCCGAACCTCCTACACCGCCACGGAGGAGCTCGGGAGGTCAGGCTCATCCGGTGAAGCAGAGTAGTGGCGCGGGCGGGAGGGTGGGGAATAGTCCGTCGCCGATGAGTGGGCTGAGTTCGAATGAGATTGAGGTGAGGGATCCGGCGAGGCGGGAGGAGGATGTGCAGAGGTGTTTGAAGTTGTTGGAGGTGAGTCAGCCCTTCTCTCTGTTCGTATGTCTAGCTTCGGAAGCTGATTCGCCTCCCATGTCGCTTGCTCAACAGGACGACTCGCTCCTCTGGATCCTCCTCATCGGCCAATCTGCTCAAATCGTCCCTCATGTCGTCGCGCTCGCTGAGACGGTCAAGCGACAGAGGTACAAGGCTAGTGGAGAAGAGCTCAAGCAGTTCATCGACGACGATGGTGCCAAGTAAGGTCTTTGCTGCCTTCTCTCGGCTTGAACGAGCCAACGCTGACCTTCGTTCCCTCTCTGTCGCAGGTCTTCGAGCGACAAGTGTGAGCACTACAGTCGATGGACACCTCCCTCTGTACTCCACTGAACTCTCCCAACACACAGACGCCACCCCCACCTCCATCAAGATCTACCTCTCGCGAATCGACGACCTCGCCTCCTTCCTCCCCAACTACCGCCCCAAGATTGCTCCCCCCAAACCTCCCATCCGCCCTCCTATCGTCTTTGGATCCAGTCCTTCCCAGTCAAGTGCAGAGAAGGAGAAGGAACGGAATGCGAAGCTGAAGAAGGGAGGGAAGGAGGATGGAGGAGGCGGAGGAGGGATCTTTGGCTTCGGCAGGCGATGAGCAGTACGGTGCAGACTTTTTGTCGTGTTGTAATCTTGGTATAGGTCCCTCTCGTAGTCGGCCGCGGTTGAGGGTGCACGAGCACTTCGTTGCACCTTGTCAATCAAACCCGCCTGCGCCGAACTTCTCCCCCCGACCGAGGCGAGCCTCCCTTTCCTCGGCAGATCGCTGCAAAGGCAGGATCACCCAGGATCAAAGAATTCTGCTCCGTTTTCTCCGCCCGTAATTCCCGTGGTGTGAAGGCGGGTGATTCCCATCCATCCATCGCGAGAGACTGGGGAAAAGAAGGCGAAAGGTGAGCCTGGCTGGTCGAGACGTTTGAGCCGACGGAAATCATCCCTCACCTCTCTCGTCCACGAAGCGAGCAGGAAGGGGGGACCGGTACCCGTCGGAATTGATAGCCCGCCTTGAAGCGCGGCTTACTTGCGCTTCATCTGCAGCAGAAGGAGGAGCGGTCAGCCAAGTTGCTCGAGCTGATGGGAGCAGCGCGAGACGACCTACAGCATCCTTCATGCACGCCTTGAAAGCACGGAACTCTTGATCACACATGCCTCGCTCTGCATCGGTGTACTTTGCTCCAATGCATTTGCCGTAAGCGATGCTCTGTTGCGCGTTCGGCGAGCGAAAGGGGGACGGGTTGCGAGCGGGAAGGCGGGCGAGCCGGCGAGGCAGGAAAGGGGGGGGCGAGGATGGGGTACAGAAAGATGGGGGGGAAGCGAGGAGATTTGTGTAGTGAATTAGCCAGAGAGTCTCGAAGAGATTTGCAAGTCCTCCCCAGATTCGGAGCGCTTGGGCGAGCGAGCAAGGCCTGGCAGGGTCGCGGGAGAAGTGAGAGGTGGCTCACCTGTACAGAGCAAGCAGCGAAAGCTGTAGGTAGCTGGGCTAGAGGCCGACGAATTGCTGCTGTTGAGGTGGTCATCGTCAAGCAGAGGGCGAGAAATGTGGTCAAAGGGAGAAAGCTGGAGAGCAGGTTCGGCGTCCATTTCATCGACGTCTGCTCAGGTCCCCAAGATCGCCTCTGCGCCGGCGCTTCCTCCTTGATTTCGAGCCTTCTCGTTTGCTCTTTTTCTTCCTTCCTTCATACCTTCCTGCACCTTTGCAGCCCCTCGCCTCCCTCGCCCAGCGCCCGCCTCTCTCTTTCCATCCCATCTCGGACTTCGCAGCGCAGGCCCATCACCAGCGATTCCTCGATCTTAGAGCCAACAACAATCCGACGCTCTCATGGCCACTTTCGCTCAGTCCAGCAGCAGCCAGCACACACCTTACACCTTCCCCTGTAGCGCACCGAGATTGCCAGCCGCTCCCGCTCAGCTTTTTGCTGCCCCCGCCGCTCGCAACCTCGCCGAGCTGTCCCACGAAGCCCTCGGTTCCAACTCCTTCTTCGACGGCCGTGGCCTCAGGCTCAGCGCTGGTGGCAGGCCTTGGTGGGATTGCAAGGATGTACCCCTCGAGAAGCACGAGCAGTCCTCTTCACTCGGTGCGTTGCTCCTTCTCCCTTTCTCACAACCCCTTGCCCTCCCTCCTCCCGGGACTGCCGGCTTGGGCGCGAAGCTAAAGCTAATGCCAAGGACCATCTTCTGCTCCAACAGACGTCGTTCACATCGAGTGCACACCTTACGGATCAGCTACATCAGTCAACTCGCTCGGACTGGAAGCTGTAGCCATGCCCGACTGGACCAGGACTCGAGCGCCGAGCTTGGTCTCCTCCGACGAGGGCGACGAGGAGGACGAGGAGATGCTTCTCCCCGGCGCTTTCGACCAGTCGCGCCCAGTGGATCGCAGCATGACGCCAACTTACTCGGCACTAGGACTCCAGTTCGATGAGGACTTGGAGCAATCCGACGAGCTGAGCCCCTTCGCCGGCTTCTCCTCGCCCCTCCTTCAGCCCACTCCTCTCGCCGCCCCTCCTCCATCCCCCGTCGCTCTCATCTTGGAGCAACTCTCCCTTCAACCCCGAAAACGACGAGCAGCCACCGCTCTTCCCACGCCACCGCGGTCGCAAGGCGACGAGTCCGAGCCGTCGGGATGGGAGGTTCCAATCCTCCCCCTCACACTCGGCACGCCGTTCAAGTCCCTCCGCCGACCTTCCATCCCTCTGCCATCTCTCCCTACCACTCCCATCTCAGCACCTTCGACCCTCCCTCCTACCCTCACCCGCTTCACCTCGGCTCTTCAATGCGCCATCGAGCGGCCCATCTCCTCCAGGGTCGAACTCTCCCCACCTCCGCCCTCTCCTCCTACGCTCCCTGCTGCTCTTCCCATGAGTCATGCCGTTGAACAAGAGGAGAGCCGGATGAACTCGCTTGGACTGGGCTTCTCTTCGCCGAGGTCGACTCAAGCTTTCATCCCCATTCCTACCCCTTCGGTCAAGGTGAGCTCTACTGCTTCCCGCTTCTCTCGCCGATAGTATACTGACTCTTCTACCCCTTTACAGCGCCGTCGCCGCGTCTAAGCTCAGCCTCAGCCTCGGTGCCTCCGCTCGACAGCTCGGCGCCCATCCACTCCTTCTCCCACCTACATTTCTTCGCTTACCACCGTTTCACGTAGTCACCTTTAGTACTTATTGCCACCACCATCACTTTGTAGCTTCGTCTCCCCGACCCTCTCCGTCCTTGCTTGTTCCATCAGCCTTCCTTTCTCGCTTAGACTTCTCCGAACATACAAACAGGAGGCCACTAGAGGCTTCCCTACCCATACAGAACTCTTCTTCCCCTATACGATACATCGTCTACACACTCTCTCGCTTTCAATGGGGCTGTAAGAAATCGTCCTGCGCCGAATTCTTGAGCCGAGTGAGCCGTGAGCCGAACGGCTTTACGAGAGACATAGCGAGCGAGAGACAAGCGAGGCGAATTACGGGAAGAGTGTTGGGCTTCGCTGAGAGGAACTCGAGCGAGTGGGCGAGCCAAGTGTCAATGTCCGCTCGAGCTGGGAATTGCAAAATGCTCGGCGTGAGGAACTAGGCATGAGAGGGTACGGAGTGAGGTCGTCTGGCAGGTGGTGAGGCTACAAACCCGGGTATATCTGTCGGTACAAGAAATCAGCCAGCGTCCCCTCTCTCTCTCTCCTCGACGCAAAACTCACACACACTTCGCTCGCTCCGGTTCCTTTAAGCCCTCGAGTTTCTCCTCCTCTGCAACGCAGCCAACGCTGTCCTCCTCGCTTGCTCGATCTCCTTGGTCCAAGCGATACACTGCCGCGCGCTCGCCGCACGAACATTGACGGAGTCTCCACGGTAGGCAATTTGGAAGCCGAGGTCGTCTCGGGCGTGCTCGCGGACGGAGACTTCTTCGAGGGGCATGGGCTGTAGATTCGAGTCAGATGATCAGTGAAATGGTCAAAGATGAGGGAAGAAGAAGAGTGAAGCGCACGTAGCGGTAGACGGATTCGACGTTCCCTGCTCGGCTCTCGGTGAGGAGGAGGAGGTCGTTGAAGAGGTAGCAGTTGAGCTTGCGGCCGCTCTTGGATTTGGCGAGAGGTCCAGATTTGAGGATCTTGCGAGCGCCGAGGAGTCGAGTTGGGGCGGTGAGGTCGAGCCGCTGCGAGATGAGGAAGACAAGTCAGCTTCGAGGGGAGGCGGACGAGTTGAGAGACGCGACTCACTCCCTCGACGCCGGCAAACTCGAGACTATCGGTAAGCATGGCGAGCTTCTCCTCGTTCTCGTTGATGCGCATCGTCTCGTTGACGCCGCCCAGCGTGCCCTCGGCGATTTGAAGACTGCGAGTGAGAGCCGGGGTGTCGGGGTGGTCGGCTTCGGTGTAGCGGAGGATCTGAGGGACGAGAACGCGTTAGCCTCAACAGCGGTGGACGAGGACCGAGAAGGACTGACCTGGTTGATAAGGAGAGGATAGCGAGTGAGGCGTTGCATTGGCTCGAGGAGGAAGTGCTCGAGCTCGAGGCCTTTGACTCGAGAGCCCTGCAATGTTCAATGAACAAGTTCAGTATACGTCTGAGAAGTAAGTCGACGGTCACTCACGTCGAGAATCGCCCTCAGCGACGGATCTGAGGCCTTGAGGTCGGCGAGCGTTCGCGCGGCGTTGGCCTGGTTGACACAGTAGCCGCGGTAGACGTCGAGACCCTTCATGTGCGTCTTAATGACATCGCCGATGGTGTTGATGTAGAGGCGAGCGGTGCGTTGCCGATCCTCGAGCTCGCTTAGGAAGATCTGCGAGCGGGAAGTTAGTCGTCGGCGTTGGAGAGGTGAAGGAGGATATGACTCACCGTATTGAACATCAGGATATCCTCGATGTTGGCGAAGACGACCTGAGACGCTTTGTCGGCGAGCACGGGCTGCAACGCGGTGAAGAAAACCTGTACGAGCAGCGCAAAGTCAGCGCCGAAGCTCAACACTGGCCTGCCACGCTTCGACCTCACCTCGATGATGAGCTGCAGACTCTGAACATAGGCTTGCTCGGTCGTGATGAACTCGAAGATGCTCTCCTGGCGTTTCCGCTCGCTATCGGGCATGTTCTCGAGCGCCGACGGGTCGACGAGGCTGGACCAAGACTGAGGAAAGAAGCGGTCAGCAACGGGCTTCGAGTACAGCAACATCTCGGCACCCACAGTACCGAAAGTCGAGCTAGCGTTGGCGTCTTCGGGCACCGGCGTTGTAGGCATGGGGCCGCTCACGACGGGCCTCACTCGTTCGCCTTGCGCGCTGCTCGGGTTTCGACCCATCTTGGCGCGAAGGCTGGATGCGGTCGAGTGCCAGGTGTCCTTCAGCGCTGAAGCTGTTGATGGTGCAGCTGAAGGAGAGGGCGAGGGAGGAGGCGAGAGACGACTGGCGGGGTTCGGCGAGAAGGAGGTGGTGGTGTCAAATGATGCGACGGAGAGACGGTTGTTGGCGTTTACGGCGGGGAGTTCTCGCATCGCCCGTTGATACATCTGCGCAATGGAAGTCCATCAGCGTCTGCCGAGTGCGGAGACGAGAACCTGTGCTCACGTCGAACGCATCCTCCATCCGCTCCTCCTGCTCCTCGGGTTCGATGGGAGGCTCCTCCTCATCCTCAAGTGTAGGCTCCTCGTTTTCCGATTCGGCAGTCGAAGGAAGAGCGGGAAGCGTCTGTCTAGGTGGTCGAGCCGGTGCTGCCCTCCTCATCGTCCTTCTCTTGCTCGGCGTTCCATCTCGGATGAGAAGACCGGCAGCCTCGAGTACTCGCAAGCGCTCAATCTCGCGCTCCTTGGGATCGCGATTACCTTCCGGCGACTCAGCATCGCTGTCATCGTCCGAAGAATCGGACTCGCGAGCAGATCGTTCGAGGTCGACTGTCTCGACGGCCGGGAGCAGCGAGGGCGGTGATGGAGCGGCAGCGGGAGCGGGAGCTGGAGGCTTTGCGACAGATGGAGGAGCGGGCGACGCCTCGCTTGTATCTGCAAGCGAGGGTAGACGCGGGTATGAGAAATCGTTTCTTCGTTTATTGCGAGCGGAAGCCAAGGAGGACAAGAAAGGGGAATGGAATAAGGTGGGGGGTGGTAGAGGGCGAGGGAGGTTACTGACTGAGCTCGACGTAGGTTGCTGGGACGAGCCTGATGACACCTCCTTGCTCCGCCTTCCACCAGCTCTCGTCCGAGTTGTCGACGATGGTGAGCGAGTCGCCTTCCTCGAATGAGTGTTCTTCCTCCGATGCCGCCGTGTAGGCGTAGAGAGCGGTTGCGGATTGAGCTGTGAAGCGAAGGAGATGTTAGTCAAGCTCGGCTGAGAGGCGATCGTCGCCGAACTCACCCTTGATGGCCTCGATGTAAGCCTTGGGGATCCATCCAGCCTCGCCCGACGACTCAAGCTTGCCGTACCACCAATCGCTGGACTCGTCCTTGGCGGGGTTGGCGAGAATGACGACGCTTTCGGGGAAGGAGAGATCCTCGGGACGCTGTCCTTCGTACGCGTAGACGGAGAGCATGCGGTGGGCTGGGAGAAGGGGACGGTCAGTTGAGACATCTCCAGTCGGGAAATACGCGAGCTCACTCGTAGTCAAGTCGACGGCTGCCATGGGATCCTCGTCGGCGATGGCGGGGAGTGTCTCGTGCGCTGCCTCCTCGGCGACGGGAGCAGACTCCTCCTCGAGCGGCGCATAGTGGGAGCCGTTGGTGACTGGCTCGGGAGAGGGCTCTTGAGGCGCAGGAGGAGGGGAAGGAGCGCGAGGAGCTGGAGGAGGCGAAGGAGGAGGCGAAGGCGCCTGGTAAACCTGGACGGGAGGGGAAGCGTCGCCGATGACGGCGCCTGCGACCGCCGGACCGCTCTTGTCCTTGGTCTCCGTCTTCTTGAGCCTGAGACCTCCTTGGATGGCGCCGAGCAGAGCTGAGCGATTGGGCGCCGCTGCAGGAGCAGCACTGACTGCAGCGGGAGCGCGAGGAGCGGCAGGTGCAGCGGGTGCAGCTGGAGGAGGAGGGGGAGGCGATGGAGCAACAGGGGCGGGAGAAGCTGCTGCGCTGCGAGAGGGAGTCGACGCCTGCGCCGAAGCCGGTCGAGCGGGAGGGCCGAGTCCAAGCCCACGGAATAGGTTGGCGGCGAGGTTGGCCTGCTTGGCCCTTCCTCCGATACCACCCTCATCGTCGCTGTCACTCTCGTCGGCGTCCTTCTCGAGTCCTCCTGCATCCCAGTCGTCGTCGGTAGGCGGAGGGCGGTAAGCGGGCTTGGCGACGGGAGCTTGCTGGCGGACCGGCGCAGGTGCTGGAGGGGCGGCAGGTGCAGGTGGTGCAGGAGGAGGAGTGGGGGCCGCAAAGAAGGGGTTGGGCTTCGCTACGCCGGGAGAGGTGATGGGTGAAGGGAGAGCGGGCGAGGGAGCGTTGCCTTGAAGGCGGTGGAAAGGGTTCTTGCTCTCGCCAGGCGAGGTGGCTGCGTCGCTACGGGCGACGGGTGGCGAGAGGGCAGGAGGCGAGGCGACGGGAGGTGCGGGCGGGGGGGGAGGAGAAAAGTCGTCGTCGTCGGTGGTGCTGACGGCGGCCTTGGAGCGCGAAGGAGGAGGTGCTGGGCGGGAGCGCGAAGTAGGTGGGGGAGGAGGGACCTTGGCCGTCTTCGCAGCAAACATCGCCCGACTCCTGGCGATGTTCTCCTCTGCCTCACGCGCCTCCTGCTCCAGCTTCTCGATCCGGGCGAGTCGCTCCGCCTTCTCGCGCTTCAACGCCTCCTCCTTCTTAGCGAGAGCCTCCTCCTCGGCGTCGAGTTGCGCGCTGGCAGCCTGCTCGATGGGGGCTGCAGAGTGGGCGGCGTGTACCTCCTCGCGAACCTGCTCGACGGCAGCGGCGCTGTTCTGGTTGATGGCCTGCTCGATGGCGACGCCCTTGAGCCGCTCCTTCTCCAACTTAGCCTTGCGCTCGATCTCCTTGGTCTTGATCTCCTCGTCGGCTGCCTCGGCCCTCTTGGCTGCCTCCCGTCGGTCCTGCTCCAGGCGATCAGCGACGGTAGTGTCGACGGGCGAGTCACCGCTGGAGGGAGCAGCGACTCCGAGGGCACGAAGGCGCTCCTGCACCCTGCGCTGAGCTTCGGCACGGCGATGGGCAGCACGCTCCTCGACAGTCATGCTCTTGAGGTCGGCAGCGGGCGAGGCGGTGGGGGCTGGTGCTGCTACAGGAACGGGAGGAGGGGGAGGAGGGGTGGCGGCTTTTGGTGCAGGAGGAGGAGGGGGAGGGGGAGTCCTGGAACGAGGGGGAGGAGAGCCACGGCGAGGAGGGGACGAGTAGCGGCTGCGATCCTTCGAGGAATCTCGATCGTCGCGCGAGTCGTAGGTGCCGCGGTGGTAGCCTCGCTCGGGCGATCTGCGACTATCCGAGTTGTAGCCCGACCCGCCGCGAGACGAGTAGCGATCGTCGCGGTACTTGTCGTGCTTGTCGTTCCTCGAATCGCGCTCCAAGGCGTACTTCTGCTTGTCCCGTCGCTTCTCGCGCTCCTTGTCCCCGAGTCGTCGCTCGAGAGCCGGTAGCTCCTCGTGCTCGAGCTTGAGCAGCTCGCGCTCCAGCTTCCGCCGCTCATCGTCCTTGGCCGAGGATCGACGTCCGCTGCGCAAGTTGTACTCGAGGTCGTCTTGCACGCGCTGAATCCTGCGAGTCATGTTGCGAAGGTCGTCCTTGAGGTCCTCCTCCTCGTCATCCTGGTCCCTCGAGCGGTCGAGAACGCTCTGAGTGTTCTTGAGGCGCTGCTTGACGTCGTCGAGGTCCGAGCTGGGCGAGTCTCGGTCACTCCTGCTCCGAACGTCATCGCGATTGAGATGGCGCGAGCTCGACTTGTAGACGGGCGTCTCGTTGTCGTTGTTGCGGAAGACGGTGGCATCCTTGCGGTTCGCGTGAGGTGCCGTCTCATGGAGCGACCGAGCCTTGGCCATCGAGCCGCGTCCTCCATCGTAGTCGTCTCGGTTGGTGGAGCGCTGGTTCGTGTCGTTCTTGAGGAGGTTGGTGAGGAAGCCGACCGAGTCGTCGAGATCTCGCGCCGAGGGAGGGGCCATCTCCGCTGGGAGCGTCTGGGGGATGGGGTTTCCGTTGAGACCTGTAGTGCGGTGGAGCAGTCAGTAGATAATCCTTTGCACATTGACTGTATAGGGCTACTTACGGCGGTAGATGAGGCCCATCGCGACGTGGAATTCGTCAATGTTGAGCTTGCCGCGATCAGCGACGTCGGCGAGGTTCCTATTGATGGCGTTAGGATATGTTAGTGATGTCGTACATTCGAATAGTCGGTTCAAACGCACCAGATGGCCATCAGATCATTCGTGTCCAACCCCGCTTGGCCAAAGACCTCCTTGGAGACGCGACCCTCGATGAAGCCGGTACCCTGCTGATCCCACGCACGGAAGATCTGGTCGTAGCGCTTCTTCTCGTCGGCGGTGAGCGCCCAAGGGATGGGCACGGCGGCTTGGCCCGTCTGAGCCTGGTTCTGTTGCTGGAACGTCTGCTCGAGCGAATGGCCGGGGTTGGCGGTGGCGAATTGCATCTGAGAAGGGTCCATGTAGGGCGATGGTTGCGTGTTGGGCGCCGGCATGAAGGTCGAGACAAACTGAGACTGGATGGCGCCTCCGCCCACCCCACCGAATGCCCCCGTTGGCTGACCGAAGCCTGTAGGCTGGGGCTGCTGGAATTGGGGCTGCTGTTGGAAGGACTGCTGCTGAGGGTATCCTGTAGCCATAGGTCGCTGCATCGGAGCGAAGCCTGTCGGCTGGCCTTGGAGGGGCATCTGAGGGCGCAGTCCACCGCCCATGAAGCCGGTTGGCTGAGGTTGCTGTAAGGGGTTGCCGAGGAGGTAAGCTACAGTAGAGTAGCGGTGAGCTGATTGCACTCACCTGAAACTGCTGCTGGGGCTGGTAACCGGTGCGCTGACCCTGCACGAGAGCGAGACGAGGTCAGCGTGGGTGGTGACGAGCGCGGGTTTGAGCTCACCTGCAGCGGTTGTTGAGGTGCATAGCCAGTCTGTTGGGGCTGCAGACCCTGCGGATAGCCTTGCTGCTGTCCGTAGCCCCCTTGATAGGGCTGATTGAGCCACGACATGTCGTTCGAAGCGTGTGGGAGGTGGCAGAGGGCCTCACCGCCTTGTCGAGCTCAAGTCGTCTCGGTCGTGGCCCGAGTTGAAGTTCGAGTCGGCGCATCCGCTACATTTTTTGGCAGCGGGCTGTTGATGGCTCTTTTCAGATACATTGCATGAAGTCTGTAGATGTCGCATACCCTTGTACAGGGTACAGAAGTCCCTTTCGGCGACATCGGCCGAATCCTCGCTCTGTAGCTCATCGGAGAGCTTCGACCCTCCAGGAACTACCTCACGATATCTGAATTCTGTCTGGTAATCATGGGTGAGCGACACGCTCGCTCAGAGGGAAGCAACCTCCGAGGAATCCTGCTCGGCGAAGGCTCGACGGATCATGCTTCCTCGTCACCAAGCGCCCTGAAAGTCAACAGCTCGTCGAGTGGTAGACTTGACAATCTACCCTATCTCTATCGCATTCCGGTACCTGTAGCTTGGCTGGAAGCGCCGCGTTGGCTCGAATTGCTCGAACGAGGCTGCTCTTGATGCTACTCGCTGCAGTCGGACGTGCAGTGTCGGGAATCGAGCTACGAGTATCACCTTAGGGGCTGTGGGTAGTCTTGGACGTACGAAAGGCCAGCGCCGAGGGCGACCAGCGCCGAGCCGAAGCCAGCCTAGGTCTGGAAGTCCACGTTCAGCGTCTCCTCGTAACGAGCGAAATGCGTGTCAAAGGCTGTAGTATGGTGCCCTGCGCCGTGGTCCCCTCCTCACGCAGCGAGAGCCTCACCCCCCTCCCTCCAAATCACTCGGCGGCAAAAAGAGGTTCAGCTGCTCCTGCCTATACTACAGCGGTGTGTGTGATGGATACAGAACAGAGRGCAGATATGCAAAAAGAAACGCCCAATGTGGGGCTCGAACCCACGACCACCAGATTAAGAGTCTGGTGCTCTACCGACTGAGCTAACCGGGCTTCTTTGTTGATTTTCCAAACTGTCTGTACAATATCAAAGCTTTGGCATTGCTGCACCCTGTTATATGCTCTTACTGAGGTGCACGCTGCACCCGGAGCTTTCTCTCCCCTCACTTCAGTCACCCCCCGGTTCCCACGCTCTCGGCGCTCCCTTTCAGCGCTCCAGAGCCTACTCCAGGACCTCGGCGCTTTCTCCTCGGTCGCTGAGGCTGATTACTGGCAGTACAGTAAACTTGGTGCGCTGGCGCTGCTTCCTTGAGACGGATTAAGTCCGGGAATCCTCTTCCGCAAGACCCGCCCGGCGCTGAGCCGCTCACCTGGCTCGTCGCCGAGACTTGGAGAGCTCAGCTCGAGGGTCGCGCCAGATGTCCTCCTGCTCCCAGCTTGCGTGGAAGAGTCTTCGAGAGTTCTCTGTGAGCTACACGACACCTTGCTTTCACCACAATCCACTAGTGGCGAGCGATGAGTCGTCTTCGACTTCGAAGTTCGCCGAGCGCTAGCCTACCGGCGCTTTACACACGATCGCGCTCGATTCTCACGAGCTGTGAGCGCCTTGAGCAGACACGACGGAAATCTGTCAGGCAAAAGCGACAAGCCACCGAGCCGCCTCGAGCGCTATCCTCGCCGAGCCACCGACCCAGCTCTCCCCCTCGCTCACTTCTTGCTGTGCAAACCTCCGACGCGGTCCTGCTCGAGGTGGATCGTCCAGACGTTGGGATCCTTCTTCTGCTCGACGGTGACGCCCTTGGTCTCCTTCTCGCCCTCCATCGCTTTGAGGTCCTCGAGCTTCCTCTCGTCGATGGGCCTGCGGAAGCCGACGTAGAGCTCGATCTCGCTCTTGCAGAGATCGCAGCCGTTCGTGCTCTTCGTCGTGACGTCGAGGCTGATCTTGTCGAGCTGCTTGAAGAGGCAGTCGTCGCAGGCGAGGTGACCGCAGGGGCGGTAGACGCACGAGGCGAGCGTGTTCGAGTGGGCCGAGCAGGGCGGAGGATTGGCGGGGTCAAGGAGCTGGTGGAGGGGAGCGCGACCGGCCTTCTCGGCGGTGAGTGAATTGGCGACGATGGCGTCGACCTCGGCGAGCGATTGGACGCTGGCGAATTGACCCGCTTGCTCGGTCGAGGGCGCTTCCGAGTAGAGGTCGAACCAGGGGAGATTGTTCTCCTTGTAGGTCGTAGGCGAGATGCGACTGGAGGGTGCGATGGTGCCAGTCAAGAGCTCCCATATCTGCAAGGAGCCAAATACGGAGTCAGCGCCGAGCAGCGAGAAGGTGAAGTATTGAAACTCGCCGCCGAGTCGACGGTGTGCACAAAGATACGGGAAATGGGTTCCTTGGAGTACGCGCGAGGACCAAGGCTGTCCTTGTTGATCTTCTGCTTGATCTTGCCGCCAGCGGTGAGCCCGAGCGTCGCCGGTCGGGTCCGTCGGGAACCGCCTGCCCTGCAGATGGCTTGACAAGGTCAGCGGGGAGCGAAGCGGCTTGAGGATGCACCCACCTGAGACAAAGGACGAGATGGATGGTCGTCTGATCCTGATCCACGATTGTCCTCCGTTGCAGCAGCTTGCTACTGAGAGATGATGGCTGGTTGGGCGAAGAGGAATCAGTTCCTCGGACTCTGGGAGGCCTGCGCAGGGAGCCGACAGCGCGACTCACCCCCTTCGCGGGGCTTCTCAGAGAATTCCCATCTCTCGGTGGCTTCTTGCGATTTTGACCAGTCGGCTGGCCTCAGTGGTGGCTGCTGCCAGGCTCGGCGCCGAGCTTGGCTCTGGTTCAGCTGCGCTAGCCGCTAGGGTGCTGTAGGGGATGGTGGGCGGGTGTTTCTGATTCTGTACGAGAGCAGAGACTAGGCGAGCGAGAGAGCGATTTGGTCGGAGAACAAAGAGCGAGCTTCGCACGGGCGGAGATCTCTCGCTTCGCCAAGTCGCACTCGTGGAAGCCTTTGCAGCTCAGTTCTTCGACTGCAAACAGCAGTTTGTAGTCTGCGGGAAGGAGCGCGAGTATCAGCGACCGACGCCGAACATGTACATCCGAGAGCGAGCAGGACGAACCGGCGAGAGTACGGTCCTCTTCGAGCAGCCCGACGCCCTCGAAGACGAGGCGCTGCTGATCGAGAGGGATTCCCTCCTTGTCCTGGAGCTTGATCTTGACGTCGTAGATCGAGTTGGCGGGAGCAACGCCGACGGTGATCGTCTTGCCCGTCAACGTTTTGACGTACAGCTCCATAGTAGGGGGACCGGTGTACGTAGGCTGAACGGTGCGAGCCTTCGAGTGGTTGGCGGGCTTGGCGATGCGCTTAGCCTCGAGCGTGAGCGGCTCGGCCCCTTGTTGAAACGACTGCATAGCGGCGAGCGAGACTCTGAGCCGAAGCGCCCCCGACGTTCCGCAGCTGTGAGGAGGTGAGCGTCAGTAGCTTCCTGGAGCTACGGAGACCGCTCTAGTACGAGGGGGAGGCTGCCTACTCGTAGCGAAGCTTGAACTGGCCGTCGAGCTCGAGCTCGGCGGGCGTCTTGAAGCGGTCCTCGCCGGTGGTAGTGAGCTCCTCGCCCTCGGCATCTTGAGCCACGACGTCGAACGCGTTGTAGAGGCGCTCGAAGATATCGAACTGGATGCCTCCGACCTCGGCTTTGCCCGTGAGTTGCTCCTCGACGGTGTAGCCTTTGCCAAGGGGCTTGGCGACGAAGTGGGGAAGCGAGACCCGAGGTGAGCTCGGCCGTGGACCTCAGCAAGAGAGCCGCTCTATTGACCCTTCACTCACCTGACGAACGACTCCGGGCTCGGTGCAGATGCCGTCGAGCCAGGGTTGCTTGCCGGCGACGATGTAGTCCTGGAGCTCGAGGTCGACCTGGGACTCGTCGGCGTCGCGAGGGAGACCCGACAGAGCGTTGATGCCTATCGAGAGACTGAGAACCGACGAGAAGCCTCAGCACGGCCGTCTTGCGCCCCTCACACCGAACTCAGCGCTCACCTCCGACGTGCACCTTGACGGCATGCCTACGGCGCTGCGTCGCGAGGCTCATCCACATCGCCTCGCGCTGAGTGATGGGAAGGATAAAACCTGCGCGCGCGGCGACGGAAGTGGGAACGTTCTTGCACTCCGAGATGGGCTTGAGAGGGAAGTGACCGAGGCCCTGTGGAGCGTGCAGGTAGTCAGCGGGAGTGAGAGAGACGGGAGAAAGGTATGAGAGGCGTACAGGAGGAAGGAGATGGGTATCGGTGCTGTCAGGGACGGGCAGGGTGCGGTGGAACTTGACCGAGACGTCGCCCATCTTGAGGCCACCGAGAGTCGTCGTAGCGGCGCTCTTGCCGTCCTCGGCGTGTTTGCTCGCGCCGGAGCTGGTCTGTAGAGTGTGGTTGTATGCGACGAGGGTGGTGTTCCTGCACAGCCGAACTGAGTATCTCGCGCGCGGGAGAGCGAGAGCGAGCAGGACCGCACCTTCCAATCGAGAGACCACCAGGAGCACCTTGATCGTAGACAGACTCATCTCCCCCAGCAACCGCCACATCCCTGCTGACCTTGCACAAGAGGTCGTCGACGCGGTGGCCTGTGAACTCAGTCGCGCTCGCTCGTCAGCCCTCGGAGTCCCCTGCCACGAGCCCTGATAGCCTACACGACTCACCGAGAAGGCTCAGCTGCTCGTATACATCAACCAAGGCCGCTTTTGCAGGCAAGGTGAGCTCTTGAGTCGTCGTAGTCGCCTCGTTGCCGGGCTGAGCTGAAGCCGTCTCGCTGCTGCTTTGGGGAGCCTGAGGGACGGAGCGAGGGGCGAGACCGGTGATGAGCACCTTCACTGTAGGTCTATCGTCCATGTCAATCGATGAGAAGGCGAGAAGGCCAGAGACGAGTGAATGGGAGGAGCAAGAGATGAGATTCGTGATTCGAGCTCGGCTTGGGCTCTTTTTACCGTCTCTCCCCTCGCTCATGTGGGCTAATCTCTACCTCTCAAGAGCAGGGCTAGTCTGCTACAACATCTTCGCCGAGCTCCCCTCCTCCCGCTCGGACATCTTCTACTCCGACCCGTACCCTCGGAGCTCAGTCCTCGTCCGTGCCGAGCGGGTGCATCTTGAGCTGCTGCACCGACATGCGCCATCGAGCAGACCCGCTGTCTACCGACAGCAGCAGCTCAGAGGACGACTATAGGTCGCCACAACGGGAAAGGAGCCGACGGCACCGGCCAGCTGCTCGAGGAGGACTGAGCGACGACGAAGACAGCGACGCGTCTTCTGAGGATTCGAGATCAGGGAGGAGGCAAGGAAGAGATGCAGATGAAGAGAGCGGTGACAGCGATGGCAGTAGTAGCTCGAGCTGGTCGAGTACCGATTCGGAGAAAGGGGGAGGATCGCCGAGAGCTCGACGAGGGAGGGGGAGGCGGAAGCCCAGTCTGATGGTCGTGCTGGTCATCGGAGGGATCATGCTACTGCTCGTTGCGGCTGGGATCGCTACGTATGAGATGCAGGATGTCGCCTCGAGCTCGACGCCGAGCACTTCCAAACCGGCAAACGCCGTCAATTCAGACAAGACAAGGCGAGTCCGACGTATCATCAGCTCTCCTCGACGCCATTGAACCTTCATCAGTGCCCACAGTACCCCCAAAGCGACAGCCGGCGCGGCCTCCTCGGGCACGGCGTCCAAAGCCAGCTCGGCGCCGAGCACATCCGCCTCGCCTGCAGCCATCTCTGGCGCTTCGACTGCGTCTGCTGCTACCGCTTGGATCCCCGTGAAGAAGGTCAGGGGAGTGAACCTTGGCTCTCTCTTCGTCTTCGAGCCGGTAAGCGCGCCCAGGCCGAGCTGGAGGTTCGCGCCGAGCTGATCCTTCTCGCCCGTAGTGGATGGCCAAGAACTCTTGGAAGACGGTACCGCGCCACTTGCGCAAGCTGCTTTCAGCTGCGGCTGACTCTTGGTCTGCAGATCGGATGCGAAGGCTACGACAGCGAGTGGCAGTGCATCGAAGCGGTCGGCCTCGACAAGGTACAAGCCGGCTTTGAGAATCACTGGTGAGCTAAGCTGGTACTTCGCTCGACGTGTGCTCACCCTCATCCATAGGAATACATTCTACACAGCTTCTGACTTCACGGAGATGGCTGCCGTCGGGCTCAATCTGGTTCGAATCCCTCTCGGCTGCGAGTCGACCAAGATCTCACTCCCTTGTCCACTCGCTCATACTCCCTCGTTTACAGTCTGGACAGTCGACTCGCTGATCGGAGACGACAAGTTTCCGAAAGGCAGCTGGAAATATGTCAAGCAAGTCGTCGGCTGGGCCAAGGAGGTGAGTTCTCGGCGCTCCTTGCTGCTCCCCTTTCGTTCGCTCGCTCACCCCTCCCCTCTGCAGGCGGGTCTCTACGTCATTCTCGACCTCCACGGAGCACCTGGGTCTCAAACTGTCGCTCAGTCATTCACCGGCCACTGTGCGTGGGCTGTCCCCGCCTCGGCGCCAGCACAAGCTGACTTTTCTCGCCTCGCCGAGCAGCGGTTGACAAAGCAGAGTTCTATACGCCCAACAACTTCAAGCGAGCGATCGACTGCTTGTCGAACTGGACCACCGAGGTGCATACGAACGAGATCTTCTCGACAGGTGAGCGCCGTCGAGGTTCTTCATCGTCGAGAGCGTGTTCACTCATCGTTGTCTCGCTTGACAGTGGTCATGCTCCAGGTCGTCAACGAGCCACTGCAAGATGCTTCCGCTGGTAAAGCGACTCAGATTGTTGTCAACGAGCAATATGCTGACCCATCCGCCCTTTGCAGCCAGCACCATGCTCTCCGACTTCTACCCGGACGCCCTCAAGGCTGTACGAGACGCGGAAAAGGCGCTTGGTGTACGTCCGCATACTAAACTATTTCGAGAGCGTGCTGCTAACGCCTCCACACCCGCAGATCAAATGAGACGACTCGAGTTACGCTTGCCTCGGCGTTCAATGTTCGTCGGCTCGCTCGCTCATCTCCTCATTCTCCGACTTCCCCTCCGCCTCGCCAGCCTCACCTCCTCGTCACCGTCTGATCCGCTGACCACCGCATCCACATAGACATGGACGCAGCCTGGGGAAGCGGAGACCCCACTTCGCACCTCGACGACGTCAAAGCCAACCACATCGTCTGGGATGACCACGGCTACGCCCAGTGGATCGCTACCGACCAGTCGAGGAATGGATATCTCAACTATCTCTGCACCAACACTCGCTCCAGTGAGTTCATTGGCCGACCGCTGTCAACAGCCGCCGAGCTGACCGTGACCTCGCCGAGCAGCCGACATGTCGCCCATCATGGTCGGAGAGTGGTCCCTGTCGGCAATGGAGGACAAGTGAGCTTGATATCTCTCCAACCTGCATTCCCAAGGGACAAGAGCACTGACCTTCGCCGCGCAGAAACGCCGAGTTCAAGCTCGACTCGGCCGGAGCAACCGCCTTCTACAAGCAATTTGCGGCTGCTCAGCTTCTCTCGGCAGAAAAGGGAGTGTGAGTACTCGAGTTCGCTCTAAGAAGTCCACTCGCTGACGATTCCGCTGCAGGGGATGGGTCTTCTGGTCGTGTAAGGCTTCGCCGAGCCTGCCGAGCCTCGAGAATCGCTGCTGACCCATTCTCTAACGCCCAAAAAGGGAAGACCGAGCTCGGAGATCCTAGATGGAGCTATCAGGTATGTCGAAGTCGTAGCGCAGTCCTGTAGCAAAGCTCACATCGTCCTTCGCCTTTCGCAGGAATCGGTCAAGGCGGGCTTCTTCCCTACCGACCTGGATACCGTCGACAAGAAAGCGTGCGATGGACATACTTGAGATATATAGACTGCTGCAAACCTCACTAGACCATCAGGAGCGAAGCTCGACCGAACGCTCCCTCACTCCTCCGCCTTACCGCGCGTTTTTGAGCGCTGAGGCAGCTCTCGCTCCTCCCACCACTCGCTCATCATGTCTCGCGCTCTCGCCAGCGGTCGCCCGGTCTTCAAAGCACTTCGAGCCAACGGCGTTAAAGCTGCAGCACGACAGGATCCCCTCCTCTCCTTCCTCGCCCGCGAGTCGCCTTCCACCGTCCCTGCCTCCCCCTTCGACCTCCCTCTCGGCCCGTTCGCTTCGACGTCCGAGTCCAACCCTTTCGCACCTACCAAGCTCCCCGAGGCCAACTCGTGGACACCGCCAAAGTACTCGATCAGGCGGCAGAAGGTCCTGAGGAAACTCGCCAAAGAGGCCCTCTGGCCAGAGGACGCTCTCCCGCCTTCCGTCGACAAGCTCAGTGCACCAGCAGCAGCAGCCACAAAGGCGACACCTCAGCTGTACCGCGCCAGCCCACATATCCCCGCGACCAAGGTGTTGGACGAGCTGGAATTGGAGAAGAAGGGCCCTTACGCCGGCAGGAAGGGAGCAGCGTTCAAGGGCAAGATTTGGGAGAGGAAGTTCGAGTCGAGGCAGGCAGAGTTGAAGAAGGCGGTGGAGCTGGCAGACGACAAGGCGGCGGCATGGAAGAAGGTGAGTTGATCAGTCGGCGGAGGATGCGCGCGAGAGCTGACCCCGATTTGCACCTATATAGTCCAAGGCGGAGGAGCGCAGCAAGAGCAAGCCCGCACTACCATTCTAGACGGATATATGGCGATGGAATGTCGAGATTTAGCAACATACGGGCCAGCTCGGCGCAGGGAGAGCAGCGCGATTCCAGCTCCGGCGCTTCATATAGCCTCCGAAGGCGTGCGAACCCAAGGAAGCGATGTATTTTACAGCTCTTCATACGCCCCTGCTCCTACGAGCTCTCGCACGGTCTCAGTCGAATTCGGGACGGCCTCGCGAGGGGAGCCTCACCCTGTGAAGCGCCGAGCTGCTTCAACCGCCGAGCTGCATGGCCCGAGAAGCCAAAGTCAGCTGTACAGAGATATCAAGCAGGCTCCGATGGCCGGCTTGGGATTCCCTGACGCCCTACATTTTCCCACGTGCGAAAGCGACTTTCGCCTGAGAGGGTCCGGTTCGCAGCTCTCGCTTCAACCTCTTCGTTCGGCTCAGCTTTCAACTCGACGGCGCACAACTACCACCAGCCCCGTTTCCGCCTCCAGGGCACAGGCCACTTGCGCCTCATCTACAGCACTACAGGGCATCACCTTTGCCCATTTCAAACTCGTCCCTCGTCGCTTGAGCCTATCCTTAGCCGTCTCTTTTTCGAGTGCTTCTGCTCGCCGTTCGCGCAAGTTGGCTACCATCGTGAGTCCTGAGCTGCTGCTACAGAGTACAGCGTGCTCGCCTCGCTGCAAGGAAGCAGCTTGTTGACTGGGGCAGGAGCAGGCGCTTGGCGTAACGAGCCTGAAGCTGACCAGAATTGGCTCTGCAGGCGATCCCGCGTGTACCTCAGGACACTTGTCCAGCCCTCTGCCGCCTCAGAGCGACTGTCGGCCCTTCAATTGATGGGCTAGAGCTGGCATCATGGAAGGCAGCGAGCTTGGAGACATGGGAGTTCACGCTCCCAGACCGGAGGAGGAGGACAGGTGGGAGGTGCTCATCAGGGAAGGAGAAGAGGACACGGCGGAGCAGCAGGAGGAGCGTCCTGGACCGCACCATGGTCGACGGCGAGGGGACAGCGTCGCCGAAGCGGATCTGAGCCAGTACCCCTCCTTCGGCTCTGCGCTCGACACGGACGACGAGGCCGACGTCTCACCACTAGCAGGACGCCAAGCTCGAGCCCTCTCCTTCGACCTACCCCTCCCTGAACTGGAGCTGCCTCAACCAGCTCTCGCCCCCCTCCCCAAGGCTCGGACCAAAGAGTCTCGTGCAGCCGCTCGGCCCATCACCAACATGGACCGACGAGCCATGGCCATGAGCTCGCCCAGGCTCGGAAGCAACCCTTCCCCTCGTACTCGATTCGACCTCTCCAACTCGCCGTCGCAGAGTCCCTCAGGGTCGGGCGGCATCCCCCTTCGCCCCATCCTCGTTCCTCCGTCAACCGCCTCACCCGCTGCTCTTCGGCCAATACCAACCGAAGAGCAGGATATCGCCGAGTCGATCCACCGCCAAGAAGGAGGCGACCCTCGTTCTGGAGGCAGCTCGCCCGAGCCTGCCTTCGCCCCTCGAGACGACGACGAGCCCCATCCCGAGCGCACCCATCGCGGAGATCGCGCACCTCACCCACTCTACACCCCCGACCTACGTCGCAGTCGTCGGCGGCGGCGTCGGAAGTCACTCTCGGTCGCCTCGCAACGCTCAGGACGATCCGGTCGCTCGAGTCGGTCGGCTCGGTCGCGAGTCAAGTCGGCCTGGCGTCACGTTCGTCGAAAGGGTCGGCGACACCGCTCCCATCGCGTTCACTACAACGGCAGCTCCTCCTCTTCATCCTCTTCCTCCTCCTCCTCCTCGACCGGTTCCTCCGGCTCCTCGACCCAAGGCTCATCTCGGTCCAGTTCGACCTGGGCAGGCTGGCGCTTCTGGCGCAACTCCTCCTCCGGCTCCTCCTCATCCGACGACTCCGACTCCGACTCAGAGTGGGAGCCTCCAACCCCTCACTTCACCCTCCTCACCCCCTTCCTCGCTCGCCAATCCCAACACGCCTACCCTTCCCACCTCTTCTCGGGCGCTTCGGTTCCACCTACTCCTCACGACGCTAACGGCATGCCCAACGTAGGAGCTGCGCCAGCGTTCGACCTCCTCAATACCGCGACGCTCGCTCCTGCGCTCGAGCGGTTGCAGCAGTTCTGGCTCGAGCGGCGTCAGGAGGATGGAGTCGCTGGCGACCTGGGAGCGGGAGTAGCGGATGGGATGAACGCCCCTCCTACGATGGACGATGTAGGCTACTTCCCCTCGATGGGGGATGGGCCGGGCGGCGATCTCGAAGACGGCGATTTGGGCGGAGGGAGTACGCCTTTCGCTACGCCGGGGCTGCCGACTACCCCGAGCGCGCACGAGGGACCGAAGAAGTTGCGAGGAGAAGTGAGGGCGGCGAAAGCCGAGGAGAAGCGGTTGGGCAAGGGCAAGTCGGGGATGGAGGAAGGCCCGGCGTGGTGGTTGGATGTCATGTGTCCTTCGGTGGCAGATATGAGGGAGCTGAGGAAGGTAAGTCTCGTCTCCGTCTCGCCCCAGATCGACGGTCGCGAGCGAGTGCTGATTCTCGTTTGCCGCTTGCAGATCCTCCCGCTTCATCCTCTCACCATGGAGGATATTCTCCACCAGGAGACGCGCGAGAAGATCGAATCCTTCCCTTCCCTCGGCTACTACTTCATCGTCTTCCGTGCCCTCGACGAGTCCTACTTTCAGTACACATCGCCGGACGTCACGCCTTCGCCCAGTACCGAGGATGTCGGCGATGGAGCAGAAGGGGATGGCGATGGAGAGAGGGACAAGGATAAGGAGCGTAGTAAGAAGGAGGGAGAGCAGCTTCCGGGCGCTAGCTCGGGGAGGAGGGGACGGCTGGACATTGTCGAGGGCGTGGGAGGGAAGGAGGGAGTCGAGGGAGTCGGAGTCGGTGCCGTCAACTTGTATCTCGTCGTTTTTGGCGATGGGATCTTGTCCGTGAGTCTCTCTCGCTCGTCGAGACTGTAGCGCCGAAGCTAATCCCCTCGTTGGGTCTCGCAGTTCCACTTCGAAGACATCACCAAGCACGTCGAGCGCGTTCAAGGCAAGCTGCAATCAGTCGGCCTCTCACGCACCATGTCATCTCGTGCGTTGCTTCTCCGACTCCGCTTCTCCGACTCCATCTTCTCGCCGCGAGCCGAGCTGACCCTCTCCCCCTTCGACAGACTGGATCGCCTACGGTCTCATGGACTCCATTGTCGACGCCTTCTTCCCTCTCATCGATTACATTGAGAGCGAGTCCAACGAGGTCGACACCTTCCTCTCCGACCCTCTCAACCCTCAAGCCGCTTCCACCGTCCCGACCAAAGTCGCTCCCTCCGGCGTTGGCAACGTCGCCGGTCGCCGCGTTTACGACGAGGATGTCGTCGGTCTCGTCATCGAGCAGCCCACCTCCGACGAGAAGGCCAAGGGCAACCTCGGCGCCGGCGCCTCCTTCTCGATGAAGAAAGCGACCGTTCGGCGCAACGCTACCACCTCCGTCCTTCGGTGGCTCCCCGCTCTCCCACTTCCCAACTTCGCCTTCCGCATTCTCCCTGATTCATGGGCCATGCGCACGACCAGGACCTTCGAGTCGACCATGCTCGTCGACGGCGAGGGCTACAAGCTCTACCCGCTCTCGAGCAGCCTGCCCGTGGAGGGCGTCGCTCTTCGCGAGGACGAGGACGACGTCTTCGCTGCAGACACCAAGTTCGACCGCGGAGTCATGCTCAGGCGTATCGCCGATACTCGCAAGCTCATCACCGGCCTCAGTCGCATCCTTGGACCCAAGATGGACGTCGTGCGTGGCCTGAGGAAGCGGACCAAGGACGACGCGGCGCTCTTCGGTACCAGTGACGCTCGCCAAGATATCGCCATCTACATCGGCGACCTTTACGGTGCGCCTTGTTCCCACTTCTCAGCTCTGAAAGCTCGGCGATGGCTGACTCGTTCTTCACGCTCCGCAGACCACATCGTGTCCATGCAGCAAGTGCTCAACTTCTACGACGCCATCCTCTCGCACGACCATCCCGCGTACATTGGCATCCTCAACCTCTCCCTCAAGGGCGCGAAGGGAGGAACCGACATGGCCATCGTCAAGCTCACCATCGTCACCCTCACCTTCCTCCCTCTCAACATCCTTACCGGTACGCCGACCTATCTCACTGCTAATCGAACACCTCACTGACCTACCTCTCGCCGCAGGCCTCTTCTCAGGCAACAGCATGGTCCCACACAACGGCTCGCGATATGACCACACCCTCGCCGACGGCAGTCTTGCGGGCTTCCAACTCTTCTATGCCGTCATCGGAGGAGTCGTCGGCGTCATGATGTTCATGTGGCTGCTAATTTGGGGCATCTTCAAGACGTCGAAGCGACAGTTCAAGAAGAAGGGGCTGCCGACCGACCACTGATAGATAGAACGAGGGAAGGGTTTCGGCAGGGTTGTAGGATCATAGTTTCTCTGTGTCTTAGCAACGCATTCATTTCTGTAGCAGTAGTAATCGAACCGGCATCTTATACCTCATCTACAGCTCCTCTCGTTCTCCTGCGAAGCCCAAGTCGAAGCGCGAGCTTCAGCTTCAACGCGCCCTTGGCCATCAACCTCATCTCGCTGCTTCGCTCTCGTCTGCTTTAAAATGGAACGACCAACACCTCGAGTTAACTCTGCCCGTCTGCAAGATCACGGTAAGCTGCTCTCTCTTAGCTCTGCAGCCTTTCAAGCGCTGGTCGACGCGTCGCGCGCTGACTTCTCCCTCTCCCGCATGCAGTCGGCAAGACTGTTCGTCTCATCGGCAAGGTCATCAGCGTGAGTGGATATCCCAAACGAGTGCGTCCTGATAGCTGACCCTCTTTGCTGCCCTACAGCTCGACGGCGAGTCTGCGCTGCTCGAGACGAGCGACAAGGGTCAAGTCACCGTCAAGCTCAGCCGTGTAAGGCTCTAGGCGCTTCACCATTGCTACCAACAAGTCTGACCCATGCTCTCCTGCTACCACAGACCAGCAACTTCGCCGACGTGTACGTTGAGGTGATTGGCAGGGTCGGCGAGGATCTGAGCATCACCGAGCTCGCCAGGTGCGTCGCAGCTCGCTCGAAACAACTTTGAACGGTAGCTGATTGCTCCTTCCTCCCTCCCCAGCATCAACATGGGCGACAAGATTGGTACGTCTCGGTTCAGTCCCTCGGCGCCGGCGGAGCAGCGCGTCTTCTCTCGCTTCAGGGCTGTAGGCTGACCTCTCCTGCCGTTTCGCAGATATGGAGCTCTTAGACAAGACTGTCGATCTCACCGTGAGCTGGCTGCTGCCCCTCAACGCTTCATAGACAAGCTCGCTGACCTCTGGCCTTTCGCAACAGCACCGTTTCCCCGACATCTTCCCTTCCAGCGATTGATCGCTAGCAGTACCAGGGAGGAGAGGATTATGCCGTGTCGATTTCGCAATACCATGTAGCTGTACCATCCGCGTCGCGCCGTCCCTCCACTCCCTCGAGCTCCGCCAACTCTCCTCCGCCGACGCCTGCGCTCCCTTCGCATGGCCGTTCCGTTCTGCACCATGCTTCCCACTCGTCACCACATTGTTCGCTCCACACCGCTACTCGCTAGGGACGCTCTCTCGACTCGGGCGGGTTTTGGAGAGGAAAAGGTTCTGGCAATTGCAGCCGCTGAAGAGGGTGCGCGAAGGGAGGGGGTGGCAAAGGAAGAGGAATCTCGCCCCGGTCCGTTAAGGCGCACGCTGCAGGGAGCTGTTGTGTGTCTAAAAATCCGGGGCTGGCGGTTGGGAAGGGAGGATGGAGGGAGCTACCAAGGTCGAGCAGGCGTCGAGCGACGATTTTGAGGAGCAGGAGAGTTCAAGTGCCAGATGCTGAGTGCTGGGAGGAAGCAGTGGCCGGTTGCCGAGTCGGGATCAGAAATGGCGAGGTTGGTTGAGGAAGGAGAGAGGCGAAAGTGCTTCGCGCTCGAAGTCTCGCAGGCGGTCAGGGGCTCACTCGATATCGAGTAGCTTGCACATGTGTAGGAGAATGTGAAGATATCTGATCTTATCGCTAAGCATAAGTCTGCTGCCTCGCTACGAACGAAGAGGTCAGCTCTCCATCTTCCCCTCGCCGAGCACCGAACCCACCTCTAAGCTCCCTCAAATCCCAGCGCGTACTCGGCCACATCCTCGTCGGCGATGAAGGTGAAGTCGATGTCTCTTGCAGCGCAGGCGAGACCCAGGAGAAGGACCTGCTCGGCGCTCCAGACATCGCCTGAATCGCGAACGATCAGGGTCTCGAGCTGGAAGACGCGCGATTGGTCGGCGAGGGTCTGTAGGAAGATATGTGGGGTCAGCTCGGGCGGGCATCCATAGGGTTGAGCACCATCTACCTCGATCATGGCGTCGGAGAAGTGGAAGGGCGTTCTTGGAGGGGAAGGTCAGCGCTCATCGCCGAGAAAGTGAGCGGAAGGGCGACTCACTGGTAAGTGAAGGCCTGCACCTCGAGATGCCGCAGAGAAGGTGGCAGAAGTGCGAGTAGGTTCCACGAGACGTCCGTTGCCGAAATGCTGAGGCTCTCGAGCTTGCCGAAGTGAGGGAGGAGACGATCGAATGTCGGCTGCTCGTCGAAGTTGCAGCGCACGTCGAGAGGCGGATTGGTCGTCCACTTGAGCGAGCGTACGGTATCGAGTGATGGTGTCAGGGAGGCGCAGAGGAGGGTAGGGGAGAGGACGTGCTCGGTGTAGACGTCGAGGTGCTCGAGAGTCGGTCCCGAAGAGGCGAGGAGGGCGTAGAGGTCGACGTCGGCGATGTTGAAGCGGAGGCGGAGGTCGACGAGATGAGTGACGATATGTGGATGTGGGAGAGGAGCTTGTAGACTGAGACCGGCGACGGAGGGGAGGTAGAAGCCCGAGCGAGCGCCGGGCTCGGTCGAGTCGCAGTCGAACGAGTAGAGCCAGGCGTCCAGGTCGAGCTTGTGCAGTGCTGGGAGCGCTTGCATGAGTCGTGGGAAGTCGTCTCGCCGCAGGATCGCCTCGGGGTTGCTCCAATCTCCTCCTTGCCTCACTCTCGGCGAAGCTACGAGCGTTTCGAGCTTCGAGCAACCAGCCAGGACGGCGATGAAGTCCTCCCTCGCAGCTCCATGCAGTGACCTCACCTCCAGCTGCTTGATCTGACTGCACTGCTCCAAAGCCTCGACGAGCGCCTTTGACGCCGAAGCCTGCTCCTCCGAGCTCTGCTGCTCCTGCTCCTCGTCGCCGAGCCCGATGATGAGGCTGGTCACTCGACTCGCCAAATCCGGTCGCTCCCTTGCCGCATTGATGAACGAGCGAGCCTGCTTTCCCGACACGAGGGAGCACGAGCGCCAAAGGACGGCTGAGACGGCGATCCGCCAAGAGCGCGAGACTCGGGCGCTCGGCGAGATGCGCTCGTTGGAGGGCCAGGCGCCCTTGGGCGGGGCAGGCGGGAGGTCGTGTACTGCGAGGTCGAAGACGTGGAAGAGGACGTCGTAGGGGAGGTCGGGAGTGGTGTTGGAAGTGCTGAGGGGCGTCGCCGAGCTGGGTCGGACGAGAGGTGCAGCCGAGGTGGTAGAGGTGCAGCTGTAGGGCGGTAGGTCGAGACAGGACATTCTTGATGCAATCTAGTGTACTGTGTTTGCGCGAGTCAGGTGGCGGGAGGAAGAAACGAGCTGAATGGTGAAAGGCGAAGCAACGGCAACCAGCGAGAGGTCGTCGCGAAGCGAGAGAAAGGCCGCGGACACAGTTGCGACTTGTAGCTCGGTAGGGCGAGAGATATGCTAGGTAGCATGCTGCTCGCTTGCGGTCCGAAGTGCTGAGGATGTACAGTGCTAATCTGCTCGGGGAAAGAGGTCAGCTGGGATATCGCCGAGCTCATCGTCCGTCGCTTCTCGCTCACCTCTATCTCCTCACGCCGTCCTCGCTCCCGTGTCCGACCGTCTGCTCTACTTTCCTCTGCTTAGCGTCAGCCTGCACCGCAAGCTCCTCATCCCTCTCCCTCAGCCACGCCGGGTACTCCTTCAGCGCCTTCTCGAGCACCTGCGCCGCCTTCCAGCAATCACCGAACGAGTTGTACATTGGTACAGGCGCGAAGCGAATGACGCCTGGTCTCCTTTCATCGCCTAGTACTCCTCCCTCGCGCAGACGTTCGAAGATGGGATCCATGGCCTCGACTGGGTGGAAGAGGAGCGAGAGCTGAGCGCCTCGTCGTTCTGGGTCGGAGGGGGTGATGATGGTGAAGCTGGCGCCCTTCGAGGAACCCATCGAGAGCTTGTCGATGGGGAGGTAGTTCCGGCTAGCCTTGAGCAGCGTTTCGAGGAAGAGGGTCATCTCGACGCTCTTCTCGCGAAGGGCGCCGAGGATGGGAAGAGACGAGGGGGACTGCTGGCCGCCTGAGAGCTTGCCGGGGGCGATCCGACCTGCCTTCTTGAAGATCTCGAGCGACGACATGAGGGCGACGACGTCGAGGACAGACGGGTTGGAAAATTGCCAGCCGCCGGCGCCGGGGATGGGGTCGAAGGTCGAGGACATGGCGAAGCGGGTCTCGACGTTGTGGCCCCACCATCCTTGTAGGCTGTCAGTGAGAAGATGGCGTAAGTCCTGGTGGGATATTCGTCCGAGGGGCTACAGAAGCTCACCGGTGCTTGTCGGCCCATCGCTCGTGGACGTAGATTCCTGCGATTCCTCCTGGACCCGAATTGAGGTACTTGTACGAGCACCAGCAAGCGAAGTCGACACCCCAGTCATGGAGCGACATGGGCACGTTGCCCACGGCGTGCGCGAGATCGAAAGCGACGAGGCAGCCCTGTGAAGCGAACACCGAGTCAGCTTCTCGCGGTCAGACAGAGTATTCCAGGGGAGTTTACCTTGGCGTGCCCAGCCTTGGTGATAGCCTCCATGTCGAAGAACTCTCCCGAGTAAAACTGGACTGCTCCAAAGCAGATGATGGCGATGGACTCGCCCTCCTCCTCGATGATTTTGAGGATCTCCTCGGTGCGAATGGTGTACTCTCCAGCCAAGGGGTCGACGCGGAGAAGAGATGATGCAGGGTAGTCGTGGAGAGCGGCTTGCGAAGCGAAAGCGTACTGTGATGCAGAGGTTAGCAGGCGAAGACGTCTCGATCTCGGAGGGGGAGCTTCGCACCTGATCCGAGGGGAACGCCTTGCCCTCGAACATAATCTTGTGCCGCCTGGGTGTAGGCTTGTAGAAGGAGGTGAACAGAGTGTGCAGATTCGAAGTAAGAGATCCCATGCAGGCGACCTCGGAGCGGTTGGCGCCTGGCGAGGAGGATCGGTCAGCTCGTACACGCCACACGAAGGGTCGGAAGACATACCGACAATCTTGGAAAGCGCTTCGGTTACATGCTCGTCAATCTTGACCCATGGGCGCTGGTAGGTGTGCTGCATATGACCGAGGACGCCGCTTGAAGTCAGAGAGGACCACAGTCAGCTGCGTAAAGGGCTTCGGAGGAGCTCTCTGGGCACCAGCGAGCAGCTCTGTATGTCGGGAGCAACTCACTACTTGCTCCAGACCTCGAGCTCTTGCTGCAGGAGCATCGGAGTCGTCTTGGGCATGAGTCCGAGCGAATTGCCAGCGAGGTAGACGGCAGGCTGCTGATCCATCAAGGTGATATCTCCGTGGTACTTCACGTAGAGCTCTGGCCACACCGCCTCGTTCGTTGGCAGCGAGAACTCGTCCCGGAAGCGAGCGAGCTGATCCGCCTGGTCGAGATACTGAGCGAAGGTCTCGTCGACGAGGGATTTGGCGCCGGAGGAAGCGAATCGACGTGCCAATCGCTTGTCTGCCGAGACGTGAATTTGATCGCGCGACATGATGAGGTGCAGAAGACGAAGCGAGCGAGGAGAAGAAGGGAAAGAGAGGAGAGGGCGACTTTATGAGGCCCCTGGAACGGCCTTCGAGCTGCTGTGGAGGATAGCCTAGCGAGGAAAGCTCTCAAATATCTGAAGCAGTGCTCGGCTGCTCTGTACCCTTTTCAGCTTCGCTCGACCAAGAGCGCAGCCCTCCGCTTCCCGCGACTCTCCCTCCTCCGCATCGCTTCGAAATGCCTTCCCAACAACTTGCGACCGTCCCGCCGAGCAAGGTCAAGCTCGGGCTAGTCACTGGAGCTCCCGTACAGAAAGTCACCCTCTTCCAAGCGCTGCACTTTGCCTTCGTCCTTGTCGTTCCCTGTGAGCTGCCCCACACTTTCAATCTTGATTCGAGCTGACCGTCTTGCTGCTGTACAGTCGTCGTCTCGCTCCCTTTCAAGCTCATCAAGGAATACGTTCTTGCTCGCTCGTCATCTCCCTACGTGGCCATGGGTCGCACGCCCCAAGGTCTTGTCAGCGCCCTCTCCGGCGTTCACTTCTTCGGCCGCTGTTCGACGAGCCAGTCACGGCTCGTCTTCAATCATGGAGCGTACGCTGGTCTCATTTCCAAGACACTCGCTCGACTTGGAATGTCGGCGGATTGGGTGCAGTGGGTCGAGTCGAATGGGACGACGGGCTACTGGATCGCGCCGCCTGGAACCAAGAGAGATGAGGATGACTTGGTGATGTTGTACATTCATGGTGAGTTTTGGTTCTCTCCCGCAAGACTCTGTGCGATAGCTCACACTTGCCATGGATAGGCGGAGGCTTCACGTGAGCAGTTCGGCGATGCTCGAGCGAAGCTGCCAGAGCTGACCTACGCTCTGACAGGTTGGACTGTGGTGGGAACGGTATTCCGTTCCATATCGAGCTCGCCAAGAAGCTCAACCTCGACGAAGGCTTCCGCTATTCCATCTTCCACCTCGACTACGAGCTCGCGCCCGAGTTCAAGTACCCCTCGCAGCTCATCGAGACGCTCGCTGCCTACCACTACCTCGTCAACACTCTCGGCGTCTCGGAAGACAAGATCGTACTCGCAGGCGACTCGGCGGGAGGCAATCTTGCGACCGCTTTCCTCCTTCACCTCGCTCGGCCGAACCCTCGCATCAAGGTGCCCGCCGAGCTCGGCCCTACGCCTCGTCGTCCTGCTGTGAGCTGTGTGTTCATCAACTGGGCGGCTCGACATCCCCACTGACGAAGTCTTGCGCCCGCAGGCCGCCATCCTCATCTCGCCCTTCAACAATCTCGTCTCCTTCACTGCCTCCCGCTCCTCCAACGCCTCATACGACATTATCGACGACGGCTCCTGCTTCCAAGCGGCCCTGGACTACGTCAACGCCCCCGTTCCCTCGTCCTGTCGCTCGGCTCCTTCCCTCAACCCTCTCTTCCTCGCCCGAGGCTATCCCAACGACCCTCCCCCGAAGGACTTTCCCTTCATCAAGGAGACGGGAGCGTTCGAGGCGGAAGAGGAAGGATTTGGAGTGAAGATGCTGAGCTCGCCTTATGTCAATCCGTCGAGGTGCGAGGATCTTGAGTGGTGGAAGACCGCGATGCCCGGGGACGGCAAGACGTTGGTCACTTGGGGTGAGTCTTGTGCTCTCAGCTCACTTGAACGCAAAGCTGACATGGCGCACGCTGTAGGTGGCAAGGAGATTTTCGCTGACGATGATGAGGAGCTGTTCGGCGTGCTGCAGAAGGTGCGCCGAGAGTCGACCTCTGGTCGCAAAGCGTAGCTGACAGCTTTCGCTTGCTTGACAGGCCGGCGTCGCACCTAGCAAGCTCTTCAAGGAGCTCGGTGCCCATGATTGGGTCATCTTCGACTCGGTCAGTCGCTTTTGCTGCCTCGGAGCTCGGCGCCGAGCTGATCCACTCGCTTCTTTTTTGCAGAGCGTGCCGGGCCTGTGGAAGACCGCATCAAGGGGACCTGACAGCTACCAGGAGTACGGCGTCGATTCTGTGGCCGCCTTTCTCCTAGAGCACTTTGGCAGCTCGGCGAGGTCGGCGACGAGCAGTGGACAGGGGGCAGCTTCCAAGTCGACTCTTCGTCGACGCGTCTAAGCTCTGTGACTGTCTGTAGCTTGTTGCCTCGCCTGTGTCTAGTCCAAAATGTTCATAATCACGCGCGAGCGGCGAGAACGGCTACGTCGAGAAGCCCGGGTCGAAAGGTCGGCGTCAAGGTTGACTTCTTACCGCATTCAGTGCTGCTCAACATGACCAAGGCACTCGATACTGCTGGGACTACACCCGTTCCCGCCAACAAGCGTCACTTGGGCCTCGTCTCGGGCGCAAAGCCGCAGAGGATGAGCTTGCTGCTCGCGCTGCACTTTCTCTGGGTCTTCTTGCCGCACCTCTGTACGTTCAGCGTATCCGGTAGACGATCATAACTGACCTCCTGCTCTCACAGTTATCACCCTCCCCATCTCGCTGTTGTGGAACCACTTGATCGCCCGCTGGAGCTCTCCCATCGTCCAAGTCGTCGGCCGCCCCGTTCTCGCCGACGCCGTCGTCAAGACCTCGCAATACATCCTCAGTCGTCTCACCGCACCTCAGGCTCGCATCATCTTCAACCGCACTCGGGCTTACGATCAAGTTCACGCTTCGCGACCCTTCAAAGGGTATCGCGACTGGGTGAGCTATGTCGATGTCAAGGGGACTACGGGACGTTGGATCGCTCCTCCTGGGACTAAGCGGAGTGAGGATGAGGTCTGTTTGTACTTTGTGCACGGTAAGTCGCGCTGTCTCGAAGCTCGGCGTTCGGATCGGAGCTGACTCGCTTCGTTTCACAGGTGGAGGCTTCCTGTAGGTTTGCCGTCTCTCTGCTCTAGAGTAGCAAGATTGCTGACCTTCCCCTCGCCCGCAGCCTCGACACCGCCGGCAAGGCCCAACTGTTCTTCCTCTCGCTCGCCAAGAGCCTCAACCCCAAGCGCAACGTCCAATTCTCGGTCTTCTGCCTCGACTATGAGCTTGCACCCGAGTTCAAGTACCCTTCCCAGCTCATCGAGACGCTGGCTGGATACCACTACCTCGTCAACGAGGTGGGCATCGCCGAGGAGAAGATCTGCCTCGCTGGCGACTCGGCGGGAGGAAACATCGCGACGGGATTCCTTCTTCATCTCGCTCGTCCCAATCCTGCTATCAAAGTACCGGCCAACCTTGGCCCTACGCCTCGTCGACCTGGAGTGAGTTCGCTCACCTTGCAATTCCCCCCTTCGCCAAGCTGACCGCGTCTCGTCTTCGCAGTCCGCCATCCTCATCTCGCCCTTCGTCAACCTCGTCTCGCATACCCCCTCTCGCAAGACCAACCTCCCCTTCGACTTCATCGACGATGGAGGAGCCTACCGCGCCGCTCACGACTACGTCGGCCTCGTCCCCGAGCGCCAATCCGTTCCCTCGTTTAGCCCAATTCACTTCGTCTCTTTCCCTAATCCTTCGCCACCTCGCTCGCTTGTCCCAGGACGGAAGGCGTTTGTACCTGGTCAGGAGGGAGAAGGATTGGCGCTGTTTGACTCGCCGTACTGCAACCCCATCGTTTGCACGGACGAGGCGTGGTGGAAGGAGGCTTGCCCTCCCAACGGCAGGACTATGGTGACCTGGGGTGAGTGACGAACGCGTGTGCGCTAGTGCGAGGGCCGAGCTGATCGTCTTTTCTTGACTTCGCAGGCGGCAAGGAGATCTTCAGCGACGACATTGAGCAGCTCGTTGAGATCCTCGAGAAGGTAGGCGCTCTTCCTCGCTAGGAAAGTACTCTTCCAGGCGCTTACTGACCCTCCTCTAACCCCCAGTCTGGAGTGGCTCCCACCCCGCTCTACAAGGCTCTCGGCGCTCATGACTGGGTGCTCTCGGACTCGGTGAGTAGCTCAGACTTCGCTCGGCGAGCCAAGAACCAGGCGCCCGACCTTGCTTACCTCCACATCTTCGCAGTTTGTCCCCCTCGCCTACCGCACCAACAGCAAGGGTCCCGACCGAGAGAAGCGCTACGCCGTCGAGCAAGTCGCTTCCTTCTTGCAGCAGACAGCGGTGCAGGTCAGGAAGGAACAGCGAGAAGAGCAGAAGAATAGTATCCTCGGCGACGAGAAGCCGAAGGAGGACGTGAAGCTGAAACAGAGGAGGGTGCCGAAGGGGACGGTCAAAAACGGCGAGCTCTGGGTGGAGAAAGTGTAGATAGGCTCGGATGTTCATGCCATCAAATTGTAGCGCAGTCGTATTGATTGACGTGCAAATACGACTGTGATTGACGTGCAAATACGACTGCTGAGCGAGCCAGAGATGCTGCTCCCTCCGACGAGCGCGAAGGATCGGACTCGCGCGAGGGCGACCAGCGCTGAGCCGAAGCCAGCCTAGGTCTGAGAAGTCCAAGTTCAGCGTCTCGATTTTCCACCTGCCTCCTCGTAACGAGCGAAATGGTGGGCGGTGTAGAAGGCTGTCGTATGGTGCCCTGCGCCGTGGTCCCCTCCTCACGCAGCGAGAGCCTCACCCCCCTCCCTCCAAATCACTCGGCGGCAAAAAGAGGTTCAGCTGCTCCTGCCTATACTACAGCGGTGTGTGTGATGGATACAGAACAGAGRGCAGATATGCAAAAAGAAACGCCCAATGTGGGGCTCGAACCCACGACCACCAGATTAAGAGTCTGGTGCTCTACCGACTGAGCTAACCGGGCTTCTTTGTTGATTTTCCAAACTGTCTGTACAATATCAAAGCTTTGGCATTGCTGCACCCTGTTATGCTCTTACTGAGGTGCACGCTGCACCCGGAGCTTTCTCTCCCCTCACTTCAGTCACCCCCCGGTTTCCACGCTCCCGGCGCTCCCTTTCAGCGCTCCAGAGCCTACTCCAGGACCTCGGCGCCTTCTCCTCGGTCGCTGAGGCTGATTACTGGCAGTACAGTAAACTTGGTGCGCCGGCACTGCTTCTTTGCGATGAATTCGAACAGGAAACCTCCTCCGCAAGACCCGCCCGGTGGTGAGCCGCTCGCCTGGAGAGCTCAGCTCGAGGGTCGCGCCAGATGTCCTCCTGCTCCCAGCTTGCGTGGAAGAGTCTTCGAGAGTTCTTTGTGAGCTACACGACACCTCACCTTCGTGACAGTCCGCTGGGGAGTGACGGCGACTCTTCTCTGACTTCGCCGAGCTTCAGCCAGCGCCGAGCTATTTGGCGCCACCTGCCAGCCAATGCCATGCCGGGATTTTTCAGATGCACGAGTGACCGGCCTGCAGATGCAAGTGACTCCACAAAGTCCTTGCAATGAATTTGTACCAAAGTGCATGACGCCGCTGGCGACGTGTTAGAGCGCTCGGCGACCTGGCAACCGACAAAGTCAAGTCGGAAGGGTCGGGACGTCGCCGCCGCTTGAAGGATGAAGGGCCACGTCTTGAATAGCCAGAGCGTCTCGGGAGTGCTAGCCGTAGCTTCATCGCAGGATGCATCAGCACGAGCAGCAGATCTTCCAGCCGCCTTCCAGTCGCCTCTCGGCGATGATCTCGCAAGACCGAAGCATCAGCTCGGCTCGTCTAGGATGGGACTGTTGCGGGAGAAGGGAGGCTTTGGAGCGAGGAGGAGCTTTCCTCGCTTCGGCCGCAAGGAAGCAGATAGAGATGAGACATGGAAGGTTAGCCACGCCTGCTCGCAGTCGGCAGGGGCCTTGGGTGGAAGGGGGGCTTCACAGCTCCAAGTACTTCCCATCGCGGCGCATGGACATACACGCGAGCAGAGATCCTCGCTGAGGGAGATGTAAAACCTTCCCAGAGCGGGATTCAAGGCCGGGGCTCTCGGTCGGTTCCTCGTCGAGGATGTCTGGCCGGCAGCCTCCCTCACTCCCCCCCCCCCCTGACGTTCAGCTCCCTTTCTTGTCCCGACAGCACTCTTTCTCCTTCACCACCTCCCATCACATCCTCCTCTCTCCCTTTCACTTTCTCTCCTCCAGCAACAGAGCAGCGCTCCCCGGTCTCGGCCAGCCATCTCGCCTCGACCGTTCCTCCTCGCCCCCCGCATTATCTCCCGCTTCACAGTCGCAGGTTTCGACTCGCCAGGCTCCAGCCAGCCTTATCCCATCTTTCTCAGCTTCCGTCCAAGTTTCAACTCGGATCTACACCTCTTCCTCCTGCCACTACCTCGCCCGCTCCGGTCAGCCTCTTCGCTTCGCTCCTCTCGCCGTCGCCTTTTCTACACTCGTCTGAGCACCGCTAGACGCATTCGCTTGGTGAGTAGCTTGATCAGTGTAATCGTACACTTTAGAGCAGCAAACCTGACACCCGTCTATCCTTCTACTACAGAGCCGTAGAGCTCCATCTTCTCCGCTCCTTCACCTCTCCCGTTCATTCCGCCTTCGCCTGTCTCAATATGTGAGCTCCGACTTGCCGCCAGCAAAAGAGACCAACAGCTAACGATATACTACACCATAGGAGTGACGCTTCTTTCGCTGCCATCGACGCTGGACTCGCCGACGTCCTCTCCCTCTCGGAGGAGAACGCTCGCCTCCGCGCCATGCTCGCCGCCGCGCAGGCCCATGCTCCCGCCGTCAAGGTCCTCTCTCCTACAGAGGTCGACGCCGCCAACCTCGCCACTGAACTCGCTACCGCTCGTGCTGCTCAAGTCCAAGCCGAGCGCGAGCTTCAAGCCCTTCGCACCTCCCACCCCACCATCGTCGCCCACGCCGCCGAAGACAAGTCCAGTGAGCTCGACCTCCTGCGCTCTTCGCTCGCCACCCTCGCGTCCGAGCTCGAGGTGGAGAAGAATCGCGCGACTGAGGCCGAGGAGCAGCGCCGGGAGGAGGAGAGCAAGGTGCAAACCCTTCGCGCCAAGATGGAGGAGTCTCGCCGGGCGTTGATGAGCCTACAGAACGAGTCACAACGTCGCGTCTCGACCGACTACACATTGCCCATGGGTCCTCGCCGCGCCTCCACACTCGACTCGGCCCCTCGTCGTCGCTCTTCACTCGGTCTCCCTCCCCAAGGCCTCCCCGTCGCCGTCCCCGTTCCCGTCTCGGGTGTCGGCCTCGGTCTCGCTGTCGAGTCTCCCGTCAGTAACTACTCCGCCCTCTCCACTAGCCCCTCCGGCAAGCCCTCGCCTCTCCACCGCTTCGCCCACCGCCGAGGCTCGACTTCCCTCTACGTCAACTCTGACAACCGGGAGGAGGAGGATCGCGCTGCCAAGCTTCGCGATCTCAGGCTCGGAGTCACCACCACCAAGGTCGCCAGTCGTCGAGGATCCCTCGCCAACGGCCTCCCCGACTTCCTCGGCCTCGGCGAGTTCGAGTTCGACGCCGACCGCAAGCTTCTGCCCGGATTCACCATGGGACGGCGTGGATCGATCAACGAGGACCCTTTCGAGCGCCCTCCTTCCGCACCTCTTCGTCTCGGTGGACGGAACAACTCGGTCGCCGTCTTCGAAAACTGGAGTCGCCGTTCCTCGACTTCCTCGTGCGGCAGCTACTCCTTCCCTCCCTTCGCTACCGGCAGCGCGGCTGGCGACTACTCGTCGCAATCCTCGGCCGATGGAGATGAGCGCCTTTTGATGCAGCTCGAGGGTCTGAGGATCCAGCTCGCCGAGTCGGAGGAGGGCCGGCGCGCCAGCGAGCACTGCGTGAAGGTGCTCAAGGACTTTATCACCACCCACCCCGACGCCAACATCTCTCTCCCTCCTTTGCCTACCGATTCGGACGTGCCCGACGCTCCTCGTCGCAACAGCTCACGCTCGCGCTGGTCGATTCCTCGGCTTTCGCTCGGCGGCTCGCGCTCCTCCTCTCCAGCACCCTCCACCTCCCCCAACCTCACCACCTACACTCGTCGCACCTCCAACAACTCGAGCTCCTCCTTCTCCTCCACTCTCCCCGCCACCACACCGAACGCCAGCAGCGGAGCTCCCATCTTCGGCGGCTTCTCATTCTCGGCCCTCGTCTCGCGCTCCTCGACCGTCGTCGACGGCGACACCTCTCCTACCATGGGAGGACCTACCAGCGAGAGCGGCGCCTTCCAGTCGTCCTTCCCTTCCGACCCCTCGCCTCAGATGCAGAACGCCGACTTCTCCCCCGCTCGCGGGTCATCCTCCTCCACCGCTCCTTCCCTCACTTCGGCCTCCTCCGACTCTTCGCGCTCCACCAGTCCAATCGAGGATGACGAGGATGATGAGGACGACCTGCTGGATTCCCAGGAGCCCGAGATCGTCTTGGCCACCGCCGAGAACTTCACCTACCCCTCGACCAAGGGCTTCCTCAAGGAGAGTGTGAGGCCGTTGTCGATGTCTTCGGGCTTGGGACTCGGACTGTAGCCTTAGTCTTGTTCTCTATCATTACTCATCACCCCTGTAGCCTTAGGACCGACTCCCCACTGTCTCTCGCTTAGTACCCCTCCATGTTCTGTCTACAATACTTGCAACACTTCATCCTTACCACACTCAACTTGAACGCGAGTTCTCGAGCGAAAAGTGAAGAGGCAGCTACACGTCAGCATCTTGCTCGCGAAAGCCGAGTCCATCGATGAGCGCCGAGCGCCGAGCGCCGACCCAGGTGCTTGATCTTTCGGCTTCTCCCACATCTCTGCACAAGTCATGGAGAGCAGGCTGTCGAAGCTGCATTGTAGTAGAGCCTGCCCTCATGTCCAGCCCAACCTCGCCTGCAGCTGAGCCACCACGAGCTTCGGCGCTCGGCTCGGCAGTTGAGGAGCTCTGCTGGCCAACAACATGCACCAAATGGCTAAGAATAGACAAGCGGGACAGCCGTGAGACTTCTGCCATTCACTCAGCAGCGTGACTACCCGTTCGGGTTGATCCAAATGGGTCCGACCGCCTGACTGTCCGCCGTGGGTGCCGGGCTCGACTCTTCGTCTCCTGCTCTTCGCTGCTTCTCGTTGACAACAGCAACGACCGCGTCCAGGACGATGAAGGACGACAAGGGTGTCAACCCGACCCACGCAGAGCCATCAGACAACCTACAGACAATCGCCGCCGGAAGCGAGGTGGGAGCAGCTGAGCAAGCTGCGAAGCACGCGGCGGTCGAGGAGAAGAAGGATGGGTCGGACACGGGAGGGAGTACACTGCACGAGAAAGAACTCTACGCTGCTGCTGAGGATGATCCGGAGAAGGGAGGTGTGTCGGTGCAGAAGATCAAGAACAAGTGGTGCGTCGGCTTCGCTGTTCGAGATCGTCGGCTTTGAAGTAATTGGAACTTCTGACATCACTACAGGACCATCTTCGCTCCGTTCAGCGGCCCACCAGCACCACCACCCGCCTCACTGGAAGATGCGCCGGAGATAGGACTCGCGTCGGCTTCCCTGCTCTCCATTCTGACCTTTTGTAAGAGATCGACGTTCTCCTCCACACTTACGAGTAGAGCTGACTCTGTGTGGCTCCCGCAGGGTGGATCCAACCGCTCCTCGTCCTCGGCTTCAAGCGAGAGCTCGCCGAGACGGACCTCCCCAGGATGGACGCTTCGCGAGAGGCCGCTCATCTCGCCGACGTCTTCGAAGCCAACTTTGAGCGCCGACGGAAGGCTGTCGAGGATTGGAACCGAGGGCTGGACGACCGCACCTTTCGACCCTCGGCGTTGCGACGACTTTGGTGGAGATGCAGGCCGAGCACCTTCGGCGCAAGGGGTCGGTCAATCTCTATCGCCTCAGCTTTGACAACGTACTGATCTCGGTCTTCCATAGATGGGCGAAGGTCAGTCGGCCTCGCCATGGCACTCTCCGATACATTCGCTTGGCAGTTCTGGAGCGCTGGAGCGTTCAAGATCTTCGGCGACGCTACGCAGATTTGTTCGACCCTCGTCCTCAAGCAGATCATCCTCTTCGTCACGAGGAGCGGCTACGCTGCGAGAGGAGTGGAGGGCTACACCATGCCTTCCGTCGGCGAAGGCATCGGACTTGCGCTCGCCCTCTTCTGCATGCAGATGTGAGGGCTGTTATCTCGCGCCGAGTCTCAAAGCTGACTCACTCCGTTCTGCAGCATCTACTCTGTATGCACAGCTCAGATGTTCAGCCGTGGTGGACAGACAGGCGTTCTCGCGCGCGGCGCACTCATCGCTGCCGTTTGTAAGTCCAGCCTTTCGATTCTCGGTGCAGAGTATCTAGCTAGTCTGCAGAGTATCTAGCTAATCTTACGCCTCCACAGACCGTCGGGCGATGGTCATGTCTGGTCGAGCTCGGGTAACCCTGACCAATTCCAAACTCGTCAGCCACATCTCCACCGACATCTCTCGCATCGACTTGTAAGCGACGCTCTCAACAGCGCCGAGCTTCCACTAATGCCGTCTTTCCGACTCCTGCAGCTGCGGCAGCTTCTTCCACTTCAGCTACAGCGCCTTCCTCGCCCTCGCCGAAGTGCTTACGGCTTCCTGCACTCACTCATCGGCAGCCTCCGCTAGCGCGCCGCTTGCCACGTTCTAGGTCGTCCTGCTGATTCTTTGCCCCGCTCCAGGTCGTCATCATCCTCCTATGTACGATTGGCGTCACCTCGTTAGCCGGCGTGGCCCTCGTACTGGTCGCCATTCCACTGCAGACCTTTGCGATGAAGCGGCTGTATCAAGGCAGACAGAAGAGCATGATCTTCACAGACAGCCGTATCAAGACCATCAGCGAGATCTGTACGTACTTTCTACCTTTCCGGGAGCTCGAGGTTCGGCGCCCGGCGCCCGAGTGTCCTGCTGCTCGTTGAGCTAATCTCTTGCGATCTTTTGCAGTGCTGGGCATCAAGGTTATCAAGATGTTCGCGTGGGAGGACCCCTACCTCGCCAAGGTGCATGATCTTCGCAAGCGGGAGCTTCGGTGAGTCGACGATCCACTGCGACGCTCAGACGGCGTTGCTGACCTTCTGAGCTCGCAGCGGGGTCCGCAAGCTCCTGATCATTCGAGCGGCAAATCAGGCCGTAGCTATCAGCATGCCAACGCTTGCTGCGGTCGTGGTTTTTGCCGTCTACGCTGCTACCGGCCACTCGCAGAGCCCGGCGGAGATCTGGACGACCCTCTCCCTACTCAACCTCCTCCGCCTCCCCCTCATGGCTCTCCCCAACTCCCTCAGTGCCATCACCGATGCTCAGTCGGCCATGCAGCGCCTCGTTCCCGTCTTCCTCGCCGAACAACTGCCCGAGACCTTCTTCGTAGACAACAAGGCCGACGCCGCCGTCATCGTTCGCAACGCCGACTTTGCCTGGGAGGACTCGGCTCCCAGTCAAGACCAGAAGCCGAAGAGGGGCCTCAAGAACGTCGTGGCCGAGCTTTCATCACCCGCCGACGCTGCGCCGAGCACCCTCACGGGCCTCACCGCCATCGACTTCACCATCCCTCATGGCCAGCTCGTCTGCGTCGTTGGACCGATCGGCTCTGGCAAGAGTTCTCTTCTACAAGGCCTCATCGGCGAGATGCGCAAGACTAGAGGAGATGTCGTTTTTGGTGACTTGGATCCTCGATTCGGGTTCGAGCGCCGAGCTGATACCGTTCTCTGCAGGCGGCAGCATTGCCTATTCGGCACAAAACGCTTGGCTACAGAACTCTACCGTACGCGAGAACATCATCTTCGGCCGCCCATTCGTCGAGAAGCGGTAAGATCCTGCTCGTCCTGCTTCCACGCCGAATGATCGCTGATTTCCTCGGTGAAAAGCTACTGGGAGTGCGTTCGCGCAGCTTGTCTGCTCTCCGATTTCGATATCCTTCCGAGTGGCGACCTCACCCAGATCGGAGAGAAGGGCATCACGCTGAGCGGAGGCCAGCGCCAGCGAGTCTCGATCGCTCGTACCCTCTATTACGACGCAGACACAGTGAGCAGCCTCGGGGTACCTTGAAAGCACTATGTCGACCTTCTTTCAATATGCAGATACTTCTCGACGACCCTCTCTCCGCCGTGGACGCTCACGTTGGAGCCTTCATTTTCGACTCAGCGATTTTGGGCGTCCTCAAGAGCAAGACAAGGATTGTGAGTCGTTTCGGCGACGCAACGTTTCGATCTTCATTAACCGCTCCAATCTATACAGCTCGTAACTCACGCCCTTCACATCCTTCCACACGCCGACCAAATCTTCGTCCTCGAAAACGGCCGGATCGCCGAGAGAGGCAACTACACTGAGCTCATGGCCGCCGACTCGACCTTCGCTCGACTCTCTCGCGAATTCGGAACCGGAGACATCGAGCCAGTCGCCGCAGTAGGAGGCAAGGGGGATGAGGAGGAGAAGGAGGATCAAGATCGGGCGAAGGGAGCGGGAGCAGGAGCAGCAGGCCCTCGGCAGGCTGAGAAGGCGCTCATGCAGGTGGAGGAGCGCGTCGTCGGAGCTGTCTCACGCTCTACGTACCTCGCCTTCCTACGTGCGGCCAACGGCCTCTACACGGTCCCTCTCCTCGTTTCGTCGCTCGTCCTCATGGCCGCTACGCTCGGTGAGTTGCGCCGCCTCGTTTCTCGTTCAGCGCTGACCTCTTCGCTTTTCAGTACTATCCAACGTATCGCTCACTTGGTGGCAGGAGGAGAAGTGGAACCGCTCGCAGGCGTTCTACTCGGGCCTTTACGCAGCGCTCGGTATTGCTTCAGCGCTGGCCACTTTCCTCATGGGCGGAGCTTCAGTATGGCTCGGAACTTCAGCTTCCATCACTCTTCATTCGGGTGCGATCAAGAGCGTGAGTCCCTACATACTATTGCGCTGCTGCAAGAGCGTTCTCTCGAGCGTGCAGGTCGCTTCGGTGTTGGCCTCGCTTCGACGACCTCGCTCGAGCTGCAGGGCAGACTTCTCTCGCGCTTCGATAATAACTCGACTCTCACGCAGATTATCCGAGCGCCTCTCTCCTTCTTCGACACTACGCCTCTAGGGAGGATCCAGAATCGGTTCGCGAAGGACGTCGATTCGATCGACAATCGCCTCAACGACGCCCTTCGCATGTCACTCGCCACTTTCGCTCAGAGTAAGCTACCTGCGCACAGCACAACACTCTATCGATAGCTGACCAGTGCTCCGACAGTCGCCGGATCCTTCGTCATCATCGCCATAGTCTCGCAGTGGTTCCTCATCGCGTTGGCCGTGGTGCTGCTCGGATACGTCTGGCTCAGCTCTTTCTGTACGTCTTCAACCCTTTCTACACCCTCTGTAGCCCGAAGCTGACTCGCGACCGCCGGCGCTACAGATCGCGCCTCGGCTCGGTCGTTCAAGCGGCACGACAAGTGAGCGATCATACGACTCCGATACCTTATGAGCATCGCTCACTTCACTTGCACCTCGTAGTGTACTTCGCTCGGCTCTCTACGGCGCCTTCTCGGAGTCCCTAGCTGGCCTCAGCACCATCCGCGCCTTCCAAGAGAGTGAGCGGTTCGTCTCGAGCCTCGAACGCTGTATCGACATAGAGAACAGGTTCGTCTGCTTAATCCATGACCGATGTTTCCAGCCGTTGACGCATGACTCCACACCACAGAGCCTACTTCCTCACCGTCGTCAACCAGCGGTGGCTCGCCATGCGCCTCGACTTTCTCGGGGCTGTCCTCACACTCGTCGTCTCGTTCATCGCCGTCGGTCAACGCACTTCGACCTCCGCATCCAAGATCGGTCTTGCGCTTTCGACAATTCTCAGCATCCAACAGGCGCTCTCGATGATGATTCGTCAGGGAGCCGAGGTGGAGAACAACCTGAGCTCCGCCGAGCGCCTGATCCACTACAAAGACAATCTCGAGCAGGAGGCGCCCTCCGAGGTCGTAGATACCGCCCCTCCCCTGTCGTGGCCGAGCACTGGAGCCGTCGAGTTCAAGAAGGTGGTCATGAGCTACCGCCGAGGCCTTCCCGACGTTTTGAGAGGCCTGTCGGTCGAGGTCAAAGGGGGCGAGAAGGTCGGGATCGTTGGACGGTGAGCTCTGTGTCTTCCCCCATAGCCGGAGAGAAGCTGACCTTCCGTCTCCAGCACCGGCGCCGGCAAATCCTCCATCACCATGGCCCTGTTCCGCCTCGTCGAGATCACCTCCGGCTCCATCGAGATCGACGGCCTCGACATTCGAGCTCTCGGCCTCACCCAGCTACGCGAGCAGCTCGCCATCATTCCTCAAGACGCCGTGCTCTTCAACGGAACGCTGCGCACCAACCTCGATCCCTTCGGCGTTTACGAGGATGCGGTGCTGTGGGATGCATTGCGGCGAGCGTGGCTTGTGGAGCGTGTAGCGGGCGCTGAGGGTTCGGTTGAGGCTTCTCGATTCACCCTCGAGACCCCTATCGAGGACGAGGGAGCCAATCTGTGAGTTGTCGCTCGCTCGCCCTTGTGCTCGAGCTGACCCCCTCCTCGCAGCTCGGTCGGCGAACGCTCCCTCGTCTCTCTCGCTCGAGCACTTGTCAAGGACTCCAAGATTGTCGTACTAGACGAAGCGACCGCCTCCGTGGATGCCGAGACCGACGCTCGCATTCAAGCTGTCATCCGCACCGAGTTCGCCGACAAGACGGTCAGTCCACTCGACGTCTCGCTTCTCGACGTCGCTGATCCACTCTCTCTCTACAGCTTCTCGTCATCGCCCATCGCATTCGCACCATCATCGGCTACGACCGTATTCTCGTCATGCAGGCTGGTCAAGTCGAGGCGTTCGATACGCCGCTGGCGCTGTTCGACGAGGCGGGGACGTTCCATGTTAGTCAACTCCCAGCCTCTACACTTTCTCAGCGCTGACCCCTGCTACCTACAGAGCCTCTGCATCCAATCTGGCATCTCGAGGGAGAATATCGAGATGGCGCAGCTTGGCGACGCTTCGGCGCTCGCGGCGACGGCGGTAGAGGCGGCTGTAGATGGAGAGGCGGGTGTATAGTTCGAGAGGATTGTAGACGAATAGATACACCTAATATTGTAGATCATCCTCAGTCCGTTCATCTCTTCTTTCGGCGCGACAAGCGTTGTTCGTTTGACTCGGTTGCTCGCCCGCCTCTCTTCGACCTCGCCACCAAAGCAAGTAGGAGCTAATCACATACTGGATTATACTTTTGTGTCCCCTCCAAGCCGAGGGGACTCGTCTGGCTGCGCAAATCTAAGAACGAAAAACCTCGTCTCCCTCCCTCCCTCCCCTCCGTCAAAAGCTCGAGCCATCCGGATCCATCCCCACAGCACCATCATCATCATCGACGCTCCTCCATCGCATCCCGCCTTGAGTAAATAAAGCAAGAATAAAAGAAACGGATCGCCGAAGCTGAACGCGCGCCATCGAGAGATCTAGCCCATTCACTCCCCTCCCTCTCCCTCCTACTCCTCCCTTCTCCCTTCTCCCTTCCAACTCAACTGACGACGCTAGCCCAGCGTCCTCCCCATCTTGGCGTACCACCACCTCGTCTTGCTCTGCAGCGTGGCGGCGAAGGACGAGACGATCTCCTCCGTCATGTCGTGTCCGGCGGTGTGGGCGAGGTGGTAGGCGAGGCCTGGGTGGTGTAGAGCAGGAGGGCGAGGAGAGAGAGATGGGAGAAGGGGAGGGAGGAGGAAGTAGGTGGGAGGTGGGAGCAGGAGGGAAGAGCGAGACGAGGGAGCGCGAGGGCGACGAGAGACGAAGGAGGAGGGCGGAGGAAGAGTGAGCATCGTCAGCAGCAGCTCGGGACCGTACACCCCGTCCTCTCCCACCCTCTCCCTGTGCCTCCCCAAGACGAGCAAAGTCTGAACCGCACTCACCAGCCGCCTGCTTGAACGCCTTACTACACCCCTCGACCGGGCACTTCTCGCTCCTCTCGGTCGGCTGAACGCACGCCTTGAACTTCTTGGACGGGGCCTCTTCGCCCTCCTCGTGCGAGACGAAGAAGTGGCCGTTGGCCGAGGCGTTTTGGAAGTGGAACCGGAGGCCGGCGAGGGACTGTTCGGGGAGTGGAGTAGAGGGAGAGGGTTAGCGACGCCGAGAGAATGCAGGAAAAGAGAGAGAGAGAGAGAGAGAGAAACGCACCTTGAAAGTCTTGCCACACGGATCCAACGCACACCGAAACGGCAGCTGTCCGCCATCCAACCCCGCCCTCCTATGTTCAGCACAATGCTCCCTCAACTCCCTCACCGTCCTCCAACTAATAGCCTCCCTCTCATCCACCAATTCTCCATCTGCGCTCATCCTCACCGCACTGGGCCCTCCCATCGCTGCAACCCGAGCACGAGAGGGACAGTGCTCGTAATTGCAGCCGTAGGGGCGGATTGTGGGGTCGTCCTCCACTGCGGGGATTTCGGTGCGTTTGCGTTGTTGAGCGGAGGAGGAGAGGAGGGAGGGGTCGGCGTAGGAGGAGGCGGAGGGGAGGGAGGAGGAGGAGGACTTCTTGGACTTCTTCGGCTTGGAGGTCGTAGCGTGGGGAATGGCCGAGGTCGAGGCGGTGGTGAAGTAGAGATGAGGATCGTGCGATCCCGAAGCGTAGGCGTCGAGGTTGGTGTCGGTGGAAGTGGAACGACGGGAGGATGACCCCGAAGGCGAGGCAGCGGCGAACCCTCCTCCACTGGGAGGCGGCGGCGGAGCCCAAGCCATGCCCATCTGTGCCTGTTGAGCCATCGCAGCCGAATGCGCCGAAGCCGACCTCTTCCTCTTCTTGCTCCCCGCTCCCGCTCCCGAATCATTGGAGAAATCGAAATCCGGATCCGCCTCGCCGAGAAGACGGTCGATCTCCCTCTCCTCGTTGGCGTAGGATTGACGAAGGTGTGCTGAACGGGGACGAGAGAGAGCGGGGATGAAGGGCTTCTCGTCCAACGCTTCGAGGGGGTCGTAAGTCGCTTCCGGGGAGACGGTGATGGTCGCCTGTTGTTCCAGGGAGTTGGGGTAGAAGTAGTGGGAAGGAGCGCCGGAGAGGGAGGAAGAGGAAATGGAAGGCTTGAGGTCGAAGCTCCCCGGTTGATGGTACTGATGAGGGTAAGGCGAGCGGGTGTGGTCGTGGTCGCTCGAGTTGCTCGTTGGTGGTGTCTCCTCATCGCCGGAGCCGTGGTAACGAGGAGAAGAGACCGAGCCGTCGTCCCCCTCTCCTCCTGTCGTAGCGACCGAGCGAGCGGCCAACGAGTAGGCGTCGCCGAAGCCTGCTGCTGAGTCGGGTGCGAACGAGTAGGGCGAGTTGACGGCGGATTGGGCGAGGGCGAACGCTTCGGCGTAAGCGGAGGAAGGGTCTGTGAGGTCGCCGAGGGGGTAGGCTGAGGGCGCGCCTCTTACTCCGGAGAGCGGGATCTCGGTGAAGAGGGCGTTGGCAGCGGGATCCTCGTCGTCTTCCTCGTCGCTGTCGTCCTCGCTGCTACTCCCACTCGCACTGTCCTCTCCATCTCCCTCCCCCGCTCCCACCGGAATGGCCAGAACATCTCCATCCCTATCCGCGTCCTCCTCCTCCTCCTCCTCCTCCTCCTCGCCGAGCCTCAACGGTTGCTCCAACCCGGCCCCTGGACTGCCCAACATTCCCAACAAAGTCTCATTGAAATCGTCTGCTGGTTGCTGTGAGTTGAGAAGGGGTTGTGGTCCTGCCAAGAGGTGGGAAGAAGAGTCGAGAGGAAGGGTCGGGTTGGAGAGCGGTAAAGGCGAGAGGAACGAGGAAGCGAAGGCCGAGGGTAAAGTAGTGTCTGGTTGCCACGAAGGAGCGTGGTCCAGTTGCCAACTTGGGGGCTGTAGCGAATCGCCGTGGAACGCTGAAGGGAACGAGGGAGAGCCGAGCAGGGGCAGCGCGATTCCCATCCCCGGCGACTGTTCGGTGTGTGGTAAGAGAGAGAGAAGAGAGATCAGCTTCCTGTAGCTGATTCTAACCCCTCCGCGGTGAGAATCGGAGTCCGAGCGAATGCTGTACAGACTAGACGCTTCTGTTAATGACCCTCGCTCCGCCTCGCGAGACGCGAAATTCTCGGAGACGGGCTGTAGCCTGGTAGAAGGGACGGGAGGGGACATACCTCTGTAGCAGACCAATTAGTAACATGGTCGAAAGGATAATTTGAATCCAAGCTGAGGCCCGAAGGCGGGTCGAGCGAGTCCATCCTCCGCCTGGCTGCTTTGAGCTCTGCGCTGCTCGCTCTGGGCTGCCCTCAAAGTCGAGGGAGCAAAGACCGAGGGGCGCTGGGGCTGCTGTTGAGAGACGAGGCCTCCGCCTGTAGTCGACTAGGTAGCGGGCGAACAAGCGGAACTCTGTACGGGAGGACGACTCAGAGATGAGAGCGAGAGCCTCAGCCGACTCAGCGATTTTGAGACGGCCAAGTCCTCAGCCAGTCCGAGCCCTCTGCTGGCTTAGACTCCTACTCTTTTTCACTTTCTGTACCCGATTACAACAATGGCTCTAGTCGAATACGGCTCAGACTCTGATACAGAGCAGCAACCACCAGCAGCAGCTCCCAACACCTCCAACAAGGCCCTCCCCGCCGTCCAAGATGAGCTAGCCTCGGACGACGACGACGACACCCCTTACGACCCTACAGACGCTTTCGGCATCAGCCGCATCAGTGCAGAGGAACAGCCTGCAGCTTCCACCTCAAAAGCAGTCGTACACAGCGCCCCAGAGGTGCTCGTTCAGGTTAGTCTCGTGTCTGGCCTGTTCTAGTCGACTACAGCTCTCGCTGCTTGGCTAGACCCGTCCGCATCGATACAGTGCACCTATTGACGCTCTCAACCACTACAACAGGACCTCTCGGTAGCAGGCGGCGCTGGCAACTCGCTCATCACCCGCCCTTCGGACAATGTCATCTTCTACAACCCAACTTACGACGATATGACCCGGCCAGTCCAAGGTCCCGCCAACCCTTGGAACGAGCGCAAGTTGGAGAAGATGAACAGCATTACCGGTGAGCTTGCGCGCTTCTTCTGGGACCTTGTTGCTCGCTGGCGCTGGCGGCTGACTCCCGCTCCACGATTGCTGCGCTACAACAGGCCACGTCGAACAGCAGCACTACTCGGACCTAACCTTCCGCACCCAACAACGCTCCTTCGCCGTCAAGGGCTACGCCGCGGACCCTTCGATCCTCCGCGAAGGCGGCTCGTCGTCCTCTGGCATCACGGGCGACGTCCACCGCGCTCATCTCGAGGGCAATGATCTCTCGGGGGAGATCCGAGCGAGTAGGGCGGCGGTGAGGGCGCAGAAGAGGAAGAGGAAGGCCAAGGGCGAGTTGGGCGTGTTTGATAGTGAGGAGGAGGAGGAGGAGGAGGAGGGGGGTGAGGCGGAGATGGAGGATGTTGTAGGCGAGGATGGGACCGTCACGCAGGTGGCCAAGAAGAAGGAGAAGAAGGAGAAGGTCCAGAGGGAGTATATTGGGCCCTGGGCGGGGTGGGAGGGAGAGAAGATTGAGGCGGTTGGACCGACCGAGGAGGAGTGGGAGGAGCAGGAGGCGAATGGAGGCGCGCCGTTGAATAAGAAGCAGAGGAAGGCGGTGATTAAGGACGCGGGGGCGAGGGAGGTTGGGTTTGGGGAGGAGAAGTCCATCTTCCACGGTGCGTTCGGCTCGTCCTCTTCTCGCTGTCCAGCTCGCTGATTTTTCTCTGCACTACAGGCAAGGACCTCCACGACTACCTCGGCCGCTCCTACCTGCACATCCCCACCGACGTGGACGTCAACCTCAAGCCCTCGGAGCCGGGACTGCAAGAGTGCTTCCTCCCCAAGAAGGCCATTCACACCTGGTCAGGACACACCAAGGCTATCGCCAAAATTCAACTCTTCCCTGGGTCGGGCCACCTCGTTCTGAGTGGATCGATGGATACGCGCGTCAAGGTGAGTCTTCTTACTCGGCGACGAGGTTCGGCGAGGGATGGAGAGGGAGAGCGAGGACTGACTCGAGCTCGGGCGTGATACAGCTCTGGGACGTCTACGGCGAGGGCAAGTGCCTCCGCACCTTCATGGGCCACTCCAAGGCGGTGCACGACGTCGACTTTGACTCGAACGGCGCGCAATTCCTCTCCTCGGCGTTCGACCGTCAAATGAAACTCTGGGACACCGAAACTGGTGCGTTTCTCTGCTCTCCCGTCCTTGCTCTTACTCTACGAAACGATCGCTGACGCTCCGAGCGTGTCCGTAGGCGCGTGCAAGCAAGCCTTCTCGAATGGCAAGATCCCCTACTGCATCAAGTTCAACCCCAACAACAACAACGTCTTCCTCGCGGGTATGTCGGACATGAAGATCATTCAGTATGATATGAGGAGCGGCGAGATTGTGCAGGAGTATGATCAGCATTTGGGGCCGGTGAGTTTCGCTCCTTCTCGTCCCCTCCCGCCGAGCCAGAAGCAGAAGCTGATAGGGTGGGCATGACAGGTTAACACCATCACCTTTGTCGATGAGAACCGGAGGTTCCTCACTTCTTCAGACGACAAGACGATGAGGCTGTGGGATATCGACATCCCCGTGCCAATCAAGATTATCGCCGAGCCGTCGATGCACTCGATGCCGGCGGTTGGGAAGCACCCGAGCGGTATGTCGTCTCGTCATTCGATCGATTAGTGCGCTAGCTGATGTGATTGGATTCGACAGGCAAATGGCTCGCGATGCAGAGTCTCGACAACCAGATCCTCATTTTCGGCGCCGACAACTTTAAGCAGAACGTGCGCTCTTTCTCCTCCCTCTCTCTCTCCCACCCTATCCCTCTCACTAACTGCCCCTCTGCCCCATCACCCACAGCGTAAGAAACGCTTCGCGGGCCACACGGTCGCCGGCTACGCCTGCCAACCCGAATTCTCGCCCGACGGTCGATTCCTCTCTTCCGGTGACTCGTTCGGAAACCTGGTGCTTTGGGACTTTAAGACCTGCAGGATCGTCAGTAGGCTCAAGGCGCATAGCAAGGCGCTGGTGAGCCATGCTTGGCTGCCGAATGAGAGTGTGAGTTTCGGGTCGCTTTCTTCTTCTTCTCCTCCGTCTCGAGTCTGGTCGCTGACCTCTTGTAATCGCTATTGCACACACACACACAGTCCAAGGTCATCACGAGCTCGTGGGATGGTACGATGAAGCTGTTCGATTAAGGAGGAGGAGGTTCAAGGAGGAGTCGAGCCGAGAAGGGAGTCGCCGAAGATCTGTAGTTGAGGGCGGAGGATGGATGATAGCCTCCTTGTCATTTTACGATACAATCAACGATCTGTTTACTCAACACCTTTGTCGAGAAAATGACTGGAAAGACCGAGCGCTACTTCAAGCCTTCGAAGCGCGCGCCGCCCCTTGCCCTTTCGCCAACCACTCGCGACGAGCCTCTCGTCTCTCGTCTTGACTCGCTTCGACCATGCCATCAACCGAGCGGTCACCTTTACTACCCAGCAGCAGCAAATCCTCCCCCGCCCCTTCCCTCCGAACCCATCGCGCAGGAGGAGGAGGGATGACGGCCCCAGCACAACAACGCTACTCTGCCTCGTCGGCCGCCGCTCACTTCTACACTGAAGACGACATTGCCATCGAAGGGATGGTGCTCGTGCTCTTGCAAGAGCTGGAAGAGAGAGGGTACACCGTTCCAGCTGGACTAGTGAACCCTCCGGTGGATATGCCAGAGGAGGAGGCCGAGGCGGAAAGAACCGTGTTGAGGACCGTGTTTAGTGTGCCGAGGCATAGGCTGGTGTTGAATGAGTATTTGCCTCACTTGGAGCGGGCTACAGTCCTGCCTAATGGGGTGGCAGAAGGGGGAGCAGGGGGTGGGGCGGCTGGAGCGGGAGGACGACAAGCTACAGGAGGAGGATCAGCAGTAGCCAGCACATCGACTACACCTTACTCCTCTACTCGCCCTTCTCCTTTATCCTCCCAAGTCCTCGACTCGACAGTCCTCACCTCCCCCTCCGCGCTCCTCCTCGCCGCGCTCCTCTCCCTCCTCATCTCCCTGCAAACAGAAGTCACCGCTCAAGTACAGGAAACGGACCGAGGAGTGGATGGGGAACTGCGCATGTTCAAGGCGAGGAGGGAGTTGGGCGAGAGGCTCTACGCCGTCGTCGGAGGGTTGTTGGATAGCTATCTGTTGAGTGGAGATCAGAGGGATGAGGAGGGGGAGGATGCGTTGGTGACACTGTTGTTTCATGATTTTGCGCTCAACTATGATACCATGGATCGAGCGACTTGCTGTGAGTCCCGAGTTCGGGTTTCGCCTGCGCTCGTCATCGCCGAAGGAGCTTGCTGACCTCGGACTCTGCGATACAACAGCCCTCGACCTCCTCCTCAATCTTTCCTCCTACCCTCTCGTCGAAGCCGAGGACCTCGTCTCCCATCCCGTCGTCCTCGCCAGCACCGAATACGTCTGGCGCAACGGCCTCCTCCCCGCGCCCAAGGAAGGCGAGGATACCTCGCTCAGCTGGACCGAGTCGTTCGTTCGTCTGGACCGCTTCTCCATCCCTCGGTGAGCCCCCGCCCTGTCGTCTCGGTCCGGAACTTGAGCGCTGACCCTCTCGAATCGCCGAGAACAGCATCCTCCACATGCAAACCTACATCCTCTCCACCCTCCACGCCTTCGTCACCGTCTACATCCTCATGTTCTCCGCCTACGCCCACTTCTACACCTTCAACCCTCTAGCGCCAGAGGTAGCTCGGCCGCCAGGGATTCCCGAGCGAGGAAGGCCCGAGCACACTTGGAGCGTCGTGACGAGCTTGGTGTGGTGGCTGTGGGTTGCCGGGACTTGTGGATGGTTCGGAGAAGTGTTGAGGGCATGGGTGGGTGTCGAATGATCGCCGCGCGAACGAGCAGCGCTGACCTCTCTCTCCTTCGCAGCATCATCGAGGACCTCATCCCTCGCTCCCTCTCTCCCCCTCGACCCTCCTCCCCTTAATCCACCACGCCCTCGTCCTCGCCTCCCTCGCCCTCCGCGTCCTCCTCATCTTCTTCCGCCGTCCCCCAACCTTCATCCTCGCCTCGTCGCTCTCCATCCTCGCCTGGTCCGTCCCCTTCCTCGCCGCCTCGCGCGTCCTCCCCCAGAACCTCCCCGCCTTCGGAGCGCCCACGCACCTTCGCTGGGAGAAGATCCGCGATGGGAGGAAACGCAGGGAGTTGGGATATAGGCCGCCGCCCAAGAGCGTGCCCGTTTCCCATCGGGCGTTGAGGTCGCTGGAGGCCAACCTCGGTGGGTTGGTCCAGTTCGGGACGTACTTTGCGGTCTTTGGGATCCTACTCCTCTGGTCCCTCTCAGGCGAGCTGGACTACCCTGGCGTCCTCCTCTCTCCCCTCCTCGTCCGCACCGCCGTTCTCGATTTCCTTGCGCCCTCCTCGGCGATCAGCACCACCGGCTCCTCCCCCCAACGCACCGTCTCCCCCCTCGAAGCACGCACGACCCTCGCCTTCACCCTCATCCTCGGCCTCCTCCTCGCCTACTTCTCTGGCGGTCGTCCTTCCGTCTCCGGCAAACCCACTTCCAAACCTCGAAAAGAGCTCGACGATCTGGACGGCTGGGATCGCTATGGCCGGGAAGTCGCTTTCCGAGCTAGGAGGGAGCGACTCGCCATCACTCGGTATTACACCTACGTCCCTCCTCTCGCTTCCGATGCGAGACAGAGGGCACTGGAGAGCGTGCCAGGAGCGTTTGGCACCCCCCCTTTGCCGAGTCCGCTCAATCTCGCGGAAGTGCCAGTGAGGATCGCGGCGTTCGTGTGCAAGCAGAGTGGGAGGGAGGAGTATGCCAAGGTGGTGCAGGAGAGGGGGTCGCTCTGGGCTTGGAGAGCGGGGATCGCGCCGCTCGGACTTTGGGCCGTTTCGGCGAAGGTGGTGAGGACGCTGAGGCATAGGGAGTAGTCCATCGTAGATAGAACTCGCAAGATCGCGCTATTCACTTCACAAATCTCTCAAGATCAAAGCGAAAACTGAGAGAATAGTCGTTGCAAGGAAAACAAATGAAGGGGTATCTTCGGTGAAGGAGCTAATGTCTCCTCGAATCGTAATAAGGACTAGCCACCTCCCTCATCGGCGCCTTGGGATCATCACTCATCAACTCCCAATCCTCGACCGCATCCTGCAGCCTCTGCTGGTGCGAGCGCCTCCTCTGCTCCTTCTCCCTCCTCCTCCTTCCCCTCCTCTCCTGCTGCGCCTCGACCTCGCGAATGAAGCGGTTCTTCTCGTGATCACCATCCGTCTCGGCGTCCGTATCGTCCGTGTCGGTCGAGACGTCCGAGAGGTTGACATTCTCCTCGGTGAGGGGAGCAGGGCGGCGCGAACGGAGAGCGCGAGGGAGAGGCGAGTCTTCGGCGGAGGAGTCGAGGCCGGAGGGTGTGGAGACGGCGGTGGAAGGCGTGGCGGGAGAGTCGGGAGAATGAGCGGCGAGAGCTCGAGACTTGAGGACGGTGACGGTCTCTGCGAGGGGAAAGAGGGAGGTCAGCGCCGAAGGCGAGAAGGCGAAAGAGAAGCGAGACGTACTGGGGATGACGAGAGCCGGGCGGTCAGGACGGCGAGCGGGTGCTTCCAGAGGGATAGGGCCCCGCCCCTCGGCGTCGATGGGAAGCTTCAGCATGTGCAAGGTGCGCACTCCCCTCGAAACAAACTCGGCATCCCTCCCCTTGTTGCCCACATCCCAATGCTCGCTCGTGATGTAGTTGGCAAAGTTGGACTCCTGCGACAACTCGTCGAGCTTGCCAATCAATCCGAGGAGGAAGGTATCGAGCATCGCTCGAGTCGCTTCGGGCGAGGGGTCGAGAGGGTAGTCGAAAGTCGGGGCGGCGAGGAGGCTGTTGGGCTGGGCGCGGAGCTTGGAGGGCGTATCGTCGACCATGACAGTGTTGAAGGGAGACCAGTTGGTATCGACGAGCTTCTTGGAGGTCTGCAATCGGCGAGAAAGTGAGCGAGGCTCGAACTCGGCGCGGGCGAGCTGAGCTTACGAGGTAGTCCCACATCTTGTCCAAGTCCTTGACGATGGCGACATACGAGTGGTAGTCCTCGTCGGTCAAGCCAAAGTCCTCGCGAGCCCACAACGCGACGACCTTGGGGTGAAGCAGCTCGGCCTGATCCTTGTTCGGCCCGACAAGCTTCCTCCCGACGATACCGAGGTCCAAATCGTGCAAGCAGCGTACGGCTGTAGCCTTTTGCGATCCTGTCCAGATGGCGACGAGGTAGGGCGAGTAGTTCAGCAGCCAGAGGAGCATGGAGCGGAGGTAAGGTCGGCCGGCGGGCTGTCCGAGTGGGTCGTGCTCGAGGTTGTTGGGAGGTCGAGTGTAGAGCGTGCCGTCGAGGTCGAAAATGCTGTGTATGGGGAGAGGTCAGCGATGGTGCGCAGTGAGGCGTGTTCGAGCGAGAAGGCGAGCTCACACGAGGGGCGTCTTGACCTTGCCAATGTGTGAGGGCTCGTCCACCTCCTTGAGGTAGAGCTTCGAGGGAGCGAGAGTCATGCCTTTGGCGACTCGCGACGGCGTGTGAGCTTCCATCGAACGCGGCTCGGGAGCTGTGGAGGAGCGCCGAAGTCAGCTCAGGATCGCCGAGATTAATCTCCAGCCAGCTCACGAGTCTTGTTCGCCGCATCGTCGTGCACCGGGCCTCGAGTAGCGGTAGAAGGAGCTACAGCCATGCGGGAAATGGCGTCCATCGCTGTACGTCCTCGCGAGATCTTGATGCCCATGCGAAGGCAAACGTCCCCGCCTCGCTTCGAGTAGCGACCAGCATCGGCAGCAGCAATCCCGAAGCGCATCTTCTCGTCCTTGAGGGTGGCGGCAAAGTTGGTGCTGCTGGCGAGCTCGTCGAGGACTCCGATGAGCTGGAGGAGGAAGTCGTCATCGGGTGATTGCCAGGTGTAGACGGGCGCTTCGATGAGGGAGTTGGGTTGGGCGGCCTGTTGAGAGTGATCTGAGTCAGGTGTAATGCTCTCGTGTAGACGACCGCCGAGACGGAGCAGCTTACGGCGTTCGTAGCTTGATCGTCGACGAGGAGACTGTTCTGAGGGCTCCAGACGGGCGAGCCTCGGTCCTTGCGAGCGTTGATCATGTCCCACATCTAGCAAGGGCGGGAGAAAGGATCAGTTAGAGCCCAGCCACTCGACTCGAAGCGCCGAAGCTCACCCAAGTAAGATCCTTCACGGCCGGTCCCCTCCTCTTCGCCGCCTCGACACCCGAGATCCTGCTGTCCTCATAGCCCCAGAATGCAGCGACGAGCCCCTTCTCATTCGGCTGGACGAGGTTCAGGCTCGAAAAGAGGTACTTGCCCATGCCGAGCGTGCGGAGGTGGGCCTCTCCATACTCTCGGCCCGAGAAGGTCCACAGGGCGAGCTAGATGTAATGCAGCGATTCAGCAGAAGTTCAGCGGCACTAACACAATCCCGCTCACCTGGTAGGGCGATGCTGGGTGCATCACATATTTGATGAACGTCTTGAGAAACGGCCGAGCTTGCACCGAGGAGGTGGGAGTCGCCGCTGGGGCGAAGAGGGTGTTGTCGAGGTCGCTGATGAGCAGGCCAGACTTTGGCGTCACGGAAGATACGAAGGTGGCCTTCCGGGCGCAGGTGTCGAGATAGCTCGGCATGTTGGCGATGATGTCGAGCTCATTGCGGCCAGCGGAGGAAGCGCGAGGGAAGTTGGTGGGAGAGTGGGACATGGAGGGTGCTCGGGTGTAAGGCTGTACGTGGTTCAAAGATCAGTCGACGAGCCAAGGACGCACTGAGCCCCGAGGGACTGACCAGCGGAGCAGCTTCGGCGGGGGCCAATCCCTGTGGCATCTCTGCACGAGAGCGCGAACGGCTTCTGTTGCCATGGTGGTGTCGATGGTGACCCATCGTGGGCGTTGCAGTCAAGTCAAGGCGTGAAGCGAACCTGCGGTGCAAGTTCGAAAGCCGTGGAGGTCCCGGGCGTCCGCCTACGAGAGAGGAGCCATTGCGGCGAGAAAACGGTTATAGGTGCCGACATCACAGCTGCAGCGGAGCAGGAAAGCAAGATAACAAAGCTGTAGTAGAGCAGAGTTGACCAAGCAGAGATGAACAAGTGTAAGAGCGAGAGGAAGCGCGACCGAGCTTTCCTCCGCCGTCATCGTCTGGTGAGCTTCTCGTCTTCCTCCCGCTCGCTGCTCGACTGTAGGACTCGTCTAACGACCATATGTCACCTCCACTAGCGCGAATGGGTGTCGTTAGCAAGCTCTTCGGCGCCTATGAGCGGTCTTTCGCCAAACGACCCTACGTTACCTTATTAGTTGCAAACGGCTTGCTCATGAGCATCGGAGATTGTAGTGCGCAGACTCTGGGGGCTTTTGTGAGTATTCTGCACCTCCCCCTGCTAGGTCGAGCTGACTCTCTCTGCAGAACGACATCTCCGCTGGGCCCTTCGCCTACGATCTCGCGCGAACCGCTCGCTTTGCCATCTTCGGCGCCTCGATGGGACCTTTGGCGGGTGCATGGAACAGTGAGCTCATTCTCATATCCTCAGCTGTGCTCGCCTGCTCTCGTGTAGCTCTGAACCGCCCAAGAGCTAACCCCCGTCCCCTCTCCGTCGCCTAGAATTCCTCGAAGTCAAGTTCCCTCTGCGACCCTACAGCAGTCCCGAGCAGATCAGGATGGACAAGGTCAAGGTGGACAGCCCGATCCCCGGGATGAAGTTCCCGAAGGGCTCGAGGCTCGAGCGAGGAGCTGGAGCACCAGTAGCAGCAGCGCCGGCGGCAGGGAAGGCTGGGGATAACGTCTCGGCGCTTGCTTTGGCCAAGAGGGTAGCTGCAGATCAGCTGGGCATGTGAGTGCTGTCGAGTGGCTGATAGGTGGCGACCTCGCTGACCTTTCTTTGATTCGCAGGGCTCCCGTCTCGCTCTTCATCTTCCTCTTCTCGATGGGCATGCTCGAAGGGCTCGACGACGAGGGAGTGAGGCAGAAAATCAAGGACAACTATATGCCCATCTTGCTGGTCAACTGGCAGGTGCGCAGTCGTGAAGCTTTGCAGGCGCCGAGGGAGTGAAGCTGACCTTTCTCGGTCCTCGTTCTCAGGTCTGGCCCATCTTGCAACTCATCAACTTCCGCTACATTCCTCTCAAGTAGGTCTCTGCCTCAAACTCTCTACGAAGCTCTCACTGATCCGCCTTCCTCTCCAGGTTCCGCGTTCCCTTCGGCTCTCGTTCGTCCCCGCTCTTCTTCTCTGCAGCAGAGCCCTCGCTGACCGCTTCTACCTTCAACAACAGTCCTCGGCATCCTCTGGACCTGCTTCCTCAGCTTCAAGACGCAAGACCAAGTCCCCATCCACATCAAGGAGTGATCGGCGCTCGGCGCATCTAGGAAAAGGACGTTCAAACACGCCTCAGCAGTGCCCTCGTTATGTAACTAGCCCATGTTCATACCTCTTCATCCTCACTATCCATCCCGAGAGATTATTCAGCAAGTAGCGAGCTACATTTCTCTCGCTTTCTCGCTCTCCCCTCGTCAAAGAATCGACAACCTCCGCTCAATTACGAAAAGTAAAACGCCCTCTCCCTCACGGCCCTCATCCCCAGATTCTCCCAATCCTCTTTCCGGATCCACAAATCATTGGCGCAGTCCAACTTGCTCAACACGGCGATTCCCTTCCAGGCGAGAATGCGAGGGTCGATCTCGCGCGGAGGGGGAACGATGGAGACGGTACCGGCTAGGGAGGGGACGCGGTAGGCTAGTTGGGGGGAGACGCTGTGGATGTGGTAGCGGGAGAGGGTCAGCGAGAGTTGGGGGAAGGAGAAGGAGGGGGGAAACGAACCGAGATTCCACAGCGAACCCGATGTTATGGATCAATCCCGTCCCTCCGATGATGAGGATATTGGAAGCAAGCTTCTTCATCCGGTCCTCCGCTCCCGCCGCTACGATACTCTCCACCACAGCCACGTCCAAGGGAATCTTGCTCGACTCGGCGCGAACGTCGATCTCGATCTTTGCTGGTGCTGGTGGGGGAGGGAGCTCCTGGCTTGGCGTGGCTTGCTTGGTAGCTAGACCTGTGGTATCAGCCCCTGTGGGCGTATCGACGCCAGCAAAAGGAGAAGTAGCGGCGCTGGCGCTGAGGCCGGGGAGGGTCGAGAAAGCGCCGCTATCGTCGGGAATGGGCGTCCCAGCCGGGGAGGGAGCGAGAGAGTCGGTAGCGAGGGGAAGGTGGAGGGAAGGCGCAGCTACGACGGGGGCGGCGAGGAGGTGACGAGTCGAGTTCTCCATGGCTCGGGTCTGTGCAAGCGAGAACGATGAGGGTCAGCTCGTCTGGAGCGAAGAGCGAAGAGCGAAGAGCGAAAAGGCGACGTACTGTAGCCCCTCCGCCGATATCAACGACGTCCTCGACGTTCTTGGACCATAGCTCTGGTTGCTCGACGTGCTTGCTCTCAAAGTCGACGACTCGAGGGGCGAAGAGGGCCTGCGAAGCGAGGTGTGTGAGCGCCAGTTCGTCGAGCAGAGCCAGGAAAGAGTCGACGTACATAAGGAGCGAGGATAACATCGTCGTAGATCCTCATCTTGTACTTCCTCGTCGGCTTGCCCGGCACTCGGACGTAGAAATCGTAAAGGTTGAGCCCGACGTCGGCCTGCGAGATGCTCAAGGTGAGCTGACGCTCGTGAATGGATGTGAAGCTCGCACTCACCTCGCTGAGCACCACCATCCGCTCCTTGAGGTCCTCCATGATAGTGAAGTCGTACCAGCGCGAGAGGTCGGCGTCGCGGTAAGGCAGGCCGGTGCGCATGAGGAGGGTATGCAGGAAGTGGGTGATGTCGTCGCCGCCAAAGTCGAGTGCCATACTAACGAGATCGAGGAGCGTCAGTATGAGGAGGACCAGGACAGAGTGAGGGAGAGAACGAACCGAGTCTCGGGCAAGACGAGCCCTTCTTCGATGCAGGTGACGGTCGACAGCTTGGCCCCAATGTCGATCACGCAGGCAGTCGAGATTCCTGCTCCGAAGGTAGCGGCGACGCTCTCCTGTAAATCGAGGGCAAGTCAGCGAACCAGTGAGGAAGTGGAACCGAAGTAGCCAAGCGCACCTGCTGCAGGCAAATCTGCTTGAATCCGATCCACTTGAGGACGAGGTCGGTCATCTCGCGTACGTAGACGTCTTCGTAGAGGTCGGGAATGAGGAGGATGCATGAGTAGTCCTGCGCAGAGGGGAGCGAGGGTCAGCCGAGCTCGAGCACAAGCGGGTGCGAAGGGCTCACCTTGAGCTCCGTCTTCTTGATCCCAAGCTCCTCCTCCAGAGTAGTGAGCCAAATCTTCTCGATGTCGCCCAGCAGCTCCTGTTGCGAGGTGTAGCCCTCGGTGTTGAATCCTCCTCGGTCGTATGGTCGCCGAACGATGTAGCCCGAGGCTTCGGCGTCGGGTATCCTCAGCGCCTGTGGGGGTGGAGAGAGATTAGCAACGTCTCTACTCCGTCCTCAGAGCGACAAAAGCTCACCTTGGCTCCAACATACACCTCCTGCGCCTCCTCCCCCTCCGTCTTGGTCCACTCAATCTCCCCCGGATCATTATAATCGGCCGTCGCATCCGGCGTCACAGTCGCATTGTAATCCATCGCCTGCGAGTTTCCATTCCCCTGCCCACGCAGCTTGAACGCCCTCATCCTCGCGCGAAGGTCGCCTCGGATGGAGCTGATCTTGGCCGAGAGGGGGTCGACGGGAGCAGCGGGGTCGACGGCGGGTTCTGTGTCGTCTTCTTCGTCGTCGTCGAGCATGTCGGTGTCGTCGTTGGGGATGGGAGGGAGCTGGCTGAAGGCGGCGGATGAGGATTGAGGAGGGGGAGCGGGCGCCGGTGCTGAGCGCGGCTCCTCGCGTTGCTTGCCCTTGTCTCGTGCTGAAGGGATGAAGTTGCGTTGCTTGCGAGCGATAACGTTGGGCACGGCGAGGGGAAAAGCGTCCGAGGCGCGTCCGATGCGAAGCCATTTCGAGCCGGGGTGGATGACGATGGTCTTGGAGAGAGGGTCGGTAGTCGTCTCTTCATTCTCCTGCAGCGTAGTCGTTAGCTCAGCCGGCTCAGAGACCACGAGCGAGCTACTACTCACCGCCGTGTCATCCTCGACTGCTGCCTCTGGCGCCGGCTGCACCATTCCCGCCGGAGCGCTCTTGAGCACGTTGAGCTTGGGTACAGGACCCGCTTCGACCTGCTCCAGCTCCTCCTCGCTAGCCATGAGCTTGCGCCGCTTGCCCTCGCGCTCCTTGTCCCAGTCTGCCTCGGAGGAGCGACGCGAGTACCATCCTTGCGAGTCGTTCTTGACGTAGTTGGCGGCTACGTTCTTGCCACTGTTATTTGTTAGAGTTAGCTGGTGCTGTAGGAGAGCAGCAAGACGTCTACTCGCTTGAGGAAGCCGATGACCTGGAGAGAGCGAGCTGTGAGCCGGGGTTCGAGCTGTTTGGAGGGGAGTAGCTTACGCTGTAGGTAGTGAATTTGAGGGAAGGAGCTGTAGTGCTTTGCTTGCTTCCTTTTGGTGGCATTTAAAGCGACGTGTAAGACGACGAGGTGAGGCAGGACTTGGGCGGAGCTGAAGCGCTGAGAGGGCGGTGGCCGTCGTCCCGCTCGAATCGAATGCGCCCAAGTCTTTCGCCGCCTGGCTCTGCCTTCGCTTCTTCCTCCAACTCGCTCGCTTCAGCTCTTCTGTACTATAACAAGGCTTGGCCTAATCGTACGTTGATTCGCACTCTGCTCTAGTACAAAGCACACAGCTAACCCCGCTCTCCTCCCTCTCGCAGTGTACGTTTTCTTTCCACCTTCCGCCTTTCCCTTCCTCCCCTTCCACACCCTACTTTAAATGATGCTCCGAGGCATTTGGCTTTAGGCTACCCCTTCCAACCTGTATCGTCCCTTCTACAACGTCCGCTCCTAGTGGACGAATCAGCCGAGCTTTCAACTTGCTCTTTCGCCTCTCGGACCCGGAACAGATGGTTAACGTCTCGACTGGGGCCGTAGGGTGGTTGAGTGAGGAACAGGTTCATGCTGGTTTTGATGCTTGCGGATGGCGAGGGGGGATGTGAGGGCCAGGGAGGGCATTCGCCGCTGCAGAAAGACTCTCGCTACCTTCCCAGAAATGGGCCTTTTTCTGATTACCTACCACCTCGTCCTTATCTATCTATCCTCAACAACGATGATGTATCTTATCCGAGGACTGTCGAGCTGACCATCGCTTTTGCTTTTGCTCTCTCGTACAGGCTTCTTGTTGTAGCTTCGGAGGAGGCAAGGCAGTCGGCGTTGAACATTGCTGGTTGGCAATCCACTTCCTTACTATCATACACCCCGCTGAGACCTAAAAGCACGCCTGGCGAACACTGAGAGACGTCTGCTGCTAAGCAGCATCGTCCTAGACGGCCCCGGAGCTGCAACTCGGTGCTCGAGCTCGGCGGAGCTCTTCTCGCCGCAGAGCAGTGCTGTAGTGCTCGCAGAGCTGTGAGAGGGAGCCTGCGAGTGAGCTCCACTGCCAAAGCAGAAGATCAACACCGGCGGCTAGTTGAAGGAAGATCCCAGCCGCCTGAGTTCCAGACGTTCAGAGTCCGAATCGCCTCTCTCGCTCCCGCTTCGCTCGTTTCCTGCTTCACTTCGCGGTTTCCCTGAGCAGCATGGGCGTCCAAAGCACTATCAAAGTGCTTGTCACCTCCCTCGATTGGCGTCGAGTCCCCCAACAAGCCAGCGGAGACTCTACGAACTCGAGTAGGGAAACGACTCAAGAGCTCGTTTTGCCTGCCGATGCTACCATGAGGGATGTGTACAGGGAGTTGCATGCTTATGGTGAGCTCGCTGATACGACGCGCGACCACAGCAGCGCTGCAGCTGTGGCAAAAGGCTCAACGATTCTCTACAGGTCACGCTATTCAAGACCTGGGCTACACGCTGGACCGCGCGATTGCCATCTCGGAGGACGACGAGTCTACATACGACAGCGCTGCTTCCGGCGGCCTCAGGATCGGCAGGTAGTCTCTGTCGTCGTCACTGCTCCTTACTCCGAGCGTTCACTCACTCGTCTCCTTCCTACAGGAACACCTCGCTGCTGGAGTTTAACCACCAGCTCAGTGAGCGTGACGGACGATACCAGCTCAAGAATGAGGACAAGACGGCAGCTACAGCGAAGCACGGCGGGATTCAAGTCGGTCCTCCCGTACGTCAATCGTCCTCCTCTGCCACTTCGAGCGCGCCCGCTGACCTTCTACATACTTCACAGGGTCTCGGTCACTTCCCCCTTAAGCCCGTCTCCGAGTGCCGAAACGTTCCCGCCTCCATCGCCGCTCGAGGTGGCTTCGTCCTTCCTATCACCCAGCGAGAGGCCATGTGGATGAGCTTCAAGTCGCCCGATAGACACTCCGCTAGGCGCCGAGGAACGGAGCACGCTGTCAAGGTTCATGTCGGAGGTGAGCGTCGAGAGGGGGAGAAGGCGGCGATACAGCGAGGCTGACCGCCTCGGGTTTGTTCGACAGGTATCAACGCTCTATCTGATCTCCCTCGCGATGCCGACGAGTCTCAAGTCGACCCCGAGCTGCAGGACTACGTTGTCGCCGGCAAGCAGCCTTGCTCGATGGCATTTGCACCGAGCCTGGAGTCGTCCGTCAGGTGAGTTAAAGGTCCACAGATAGAATCTCCCTTCCTCAGATGCGCAGACGGGCTAACACCTCGCCTTACTTCCACAGTTCGTCGCCATGCCCCTTGGCAAAGGTTACACCGTCGAGGAGCAACTCACGGGCAGAGCCGAGGTCGGAGGCATCCAGTTCAACATTTTCGAGCGCCTCGACGATCAGTTCGAGACCCTCGTCACTCGTGAGAGCCATGAGCACGTCGTTCCCGCTCGTTATTTCGTCAATMCCCCCGCCGAGATCTCGTTGGAGAAGGAGCAGGCGGTGAAGCTGCGTATCCGGTGAGCTCTTCTCGCCTCCGTATGTATGATGATGTTTTAGTCGCTGACCTAATCTGCTTCAACTACAATCGCGGTACCCAGGACTCGCCCGACACCTCGCTCGCCAGCCTTCTCGCGGCGCAAGGCATCGACCTGCACGACCCTTCAGCTCAACTCGTGCTCGCGTCGGGCTACTCGACCGCGAAGGGATTCCTCGGCGTGCCGGCGGACATGCACGTCCTCGTCAAGACGCTGGAAGGCGACACCCTGCCCCTTAGCGCCGAGATGTCGGACACGATCGACCGCATCAAGGAAAGGATCCAGGATCTCACAGACATTCCTATGCACTCGCAGCGTCTCATCTATGGTGGCAAGCAGCTCGAGTATGGTCGCACTCTTGCCGGTAAGCGAGCCCGGCTGCCGTTCGGCGAGGATTGAGGAGGGCGGAGCTGACCCCCTCTTGGCGCAGACTACAACATCCAGAAGGGATCTTTCCTGTATCTCGTACTTCAGCTGATGTACGTCCAGTATATTGCAACTCGCCTCGCCCTCGCGCTGTAAAGCTGACTCGACACTCGACCTGCAGCGGAGGAGGGCCAGGACCGACCGCGATGGGGATGACCGCTGGAGGCAAGATCAAGCAGGATATTGTCAAGGATGTTCTCTCCATCCGCGCCTACTCGAAGGAGCCTTCTTACCGTGTCCTCGTCCACACCGTCAACTCGGCGGTGAGTTCTCGCTCGGCTTCTCTCCGCCTGCTCGGCGCTGACCTTCTCTCGCCTTTCACAGATGTGGGAGCTCATGACCGGCACCGTCTGCCCCACTAGTCTCATCTCCCCCTCGACCTACGCCGAGAACAACCTCCCGTGGATCGACCTCTGCTCCGAAGCCTCGTCGACTTCCCAAGCCGGTCGCTTCGACGCCGTCCGCTCCATCACGCAAGTCGACGCCAGCATCTCCGAATCGCTATCCGAACAGCACGCCCACATCCGCGAGATGCTCGACCCTTCCAACCCACCTCCCTGCTCCGCTCACCCTCATCTGCCCTCCGCGGTCGTCTACCGCCCCTGCTCCCACTTCGCCTGCGCCGAATGCCTCTACAACCAACTCGACGTGATCACTGTCGACGAGCACAATAAGGCTACAGGCGTGTGCAACATCTGTGCCGCGCCGGTGGATGTCTATATTGGCTTCCGGAGGCCAGTGGATCAGGAGATGCTCGACGAGTTGAGGGAGATGGAGGGGGAGAAGGAGATCAAGGGTGTCGCGGTCGGGGAGAAGGAGGATGAGACGGTCTGGACGATTCATCTCAAGTATGATAAGATCGGCGCTCTGTGCGGGAGACATTGGACTGGCCCACCTTCGGTCGAGCAGATCGACGTTCGGAGGTTCGGCGGTCGGTGCGATGGGGGGTGGGAATGAGGGAATCTTGGTAGAGAGATTGACAGCGGCGTACAGCATTTATCTGCAACTTTAAAAGAAATCTCGATACATCGCTCAAGCTCGAGCGATAACGGGCTCGACTTGCCCTTTCGGCGAAGCTGCTTCTGACCATGTAGCGCCGTCCAATAAGCGTACTGACGTCGAGAAGGTGCGCGAGAACTTTCGCGGGGCAGGCGAGAAGCCCCTTCTGCCCGAGCGAGGCGTGAAAGCGAGCCCAAGTCGAGCTCGAATCGCGATTCTCATCTCTCGCTCCTCCCACTCACTCGTCTCTCGCTTTCTTCGCCTTCTCGTCGAGCGGGATGGACAATAGTCGTACTCTTAAAGTGCTCGTCACCGGGCTCATTCCTCGCCCCGTATTCCAGCGTCCTCTCAGCAGCGAGACGACCTCGATGTCTGCTCAGCCTCAGCCCAGCGAGGAGGCGACTGCGACGACTCGAGAGCTCGTACTGCCGTCTGATGCCACGGTTGGAGATGTCTACAAGGAGTTGGAGGCTTCTGGTACGTCGTCTTCACGGACGTTCGAGCAGCAGAGCGGGCGGCCGGTTGACGAACGTCGCTTCGCCTTGAGCAGCGCACAACGTCAAAGATCTCCTCTACACTCTCAAGCGACGAGTGACCGTAGCTTCGGCCGATTAACCTTCCGTGTACCGTACCAGTGACTCGAGCGGACTCGTGATTGGAAGGTGAGCTGCTGCCGTTCTCTCCCCCGTCCAGATCGAGCTCGCTCAACCTCGCGCGCAGGTCTACGACCCTCCTCGAGTACAGCCACAGTCTCTCTGTGCAGATTGGACTCCGCAGGGCTCCTGATGAAGGCGAGAGCTCCTCGGTCGCGCTGGACCAGTACCGTGGGCTGACCGAGCTCGGCGTTGGCGACGTTTCGGTCAAGTTCCACCGCACCCTGCGAGTTCCAGACGACACTCAGGTTCACCTTCTGCCTCCTGTACGTCCTTTTTGCTCTCTTAGGGGACCGAGGCTCGCGCCCTGACCCGTTTCTTGCTGTACAGGGTCTCGGCGAGTTCTCCCTCAAGCCCGTGTCTGAGTGCAGGAACGTTCCTGCTACCATCGCGTCTCGTGGAGGCTTCGTTCTTTCTATCTCCCAGCGTGAGGCGATGTGGATGAGCTTCGCCGCTCATGGGAATGAGCACGCCATCAAGATCCACGTCGGGGGTGAGCGCCGAGGCGGGAGGGGGCAGCCAGGAGAGGGCGCCGCTGGCCTCTTCCTCGTACTCCCACAGGCATCAACGTCCGCTCGGGTCTCCTTCGTGATGCCGAGGAGTCTCAAGTCGACCCCGAGCTGCAGGACTACGTCGTCGCCGGCAAGCAACCTTGGCTCGACGGCATCTGCACCGAGCCCGGAGTCGTCCGTCAGGTGAGTTAAAGGTCCACAGATAGGATCTCCCTTCTTCAGATGCGTAGCCGAGCTAACACCTCGCCTTACTCCCACAGTTCGTCGCCATGCCGCTCGGCAAGGGCTACACCGTCGAAGAGCAGCTCACGGGCAAGGCCGAGGTCGGCAGCGTCCAGTTCGACATCTTCGACCGTCTCGAGAGTGGCTTCGAGGCCGTCACGCGGGACTCCGAGGGCAAGGACCGCGTCATCGACGGCAACGACCTCTACCAGACGCCCGCCGAGCTCGGCCTCGAAGGCCAGTTCACGCTTCGCCAAACGTGAGTTCGGGGGTAGCAATCAAGGGGGTAGCTGTTATGGACGCGCTGACCGGAGTCGGACTTGATGCAGTCGCAGTACGAAGCGTCTGCTCCAGGCCTCGGTGGAGCATCTCGCGCTGCTCGTGTCGGGAGGAGATCAGAAGCACTCTGCCGAGTATCAGCTCGTCCTTCACTCGGATACGCATCCTCTGCCTCAGCTCAACTACATGGGGCCTCCGACGATGTACATTAACGTCCGACTCCCGACGGGCAAAGACCTCAAGCTCGCTCTCGCTCCCGCCAACGCGATCAGCGACGTCAAGTACATGGTCGAGAACGCCACCGAGATACCCCACGCTCAGCAACGTCTCATCTTTCTGGGAAGAGCGACTGTGGATTCTCGCACCATCAGTGGTACGTGCTCGTCTGGCCCTCTTCCTGCCCCCTCGCCTCGGCTGACGCGGCGTGTCCTGCTCTCAGACTGCAGCATGGAGCACGAGTCGATGATCCATCTCGTCCTTCCTCTCAGGTAAGCCGAGCCCTGCACCGTAGCTACACCGGTAGATTGACTGGCTGCTTCGTCGCAGGGGAGGAGGAGCGCCGCCTTCGAAGATGGGCATGACGGCGGGAGGCAAGATCAAGCAGGACATCGTCAAGGACACCCTCCCCGTTCGCGCTTACTCGAGAGAGCCTACTCGTCGAGTCTTCGTCCACACAGTCAACTCGACGGTACGCTCCACTCTGGCTCTTCTCACCTTCTCGGCCCGGGGCTGACTCTCTATGACTTCCCTGCAGATGTGGGAGCTCTTGACGGGCACCATCTCCCCGATCTACTCGATCAACCCCATCACGCCCGCGACCTACAGGGAGAACAATCTCCCCTGGTTCAACCTTTACTCGGAAGCGCTCTCGACCGAGCAAGCGGGTCACTTCGCCAACGTCCAATCGCTCGCCGAGGTCGACGCCATCGTCGCCAACTCACTCACCCCCGAAAAGGCCGGCCGCGCTCCCCTCCACCAGCTCCTCGGCCCCGCCAAGCCTCCTCCCTGCTCGGCCCACTCGGACAAGCTCGCCTCGTGCGTCTACCGCCCCTGCGGCCACCTCGCCTGCGACGACTGCCTCTTCAAGCAGCTCGACAAGATCAGCCCAAAGGTCAAGACGAAGAGCACGAACGGCTGCGCCCTCTGCAAGAGCGAGATTGAGCTCTACGTCGGCTTCCGCACGCCCATCGACGAGAGGAAGCTCGAGGACCTCAAAGCGATGGAGGGCGAGAAGGAGATCAAGGGCTTTATCGTTAAGCAGAAGAAGGATCCCAACGTCTGGACGATCCACCTCGAGCAGGACCGCGTCGGAGGTTTGCACGGCAAGAAGTGAGCGAGGGGGAGAGCGCGGTGGAGGACTCGCCGATGAGAGGGAGCGAGGATGGTGAGTGGAGTAGCTTTGCTTGACAGCCGAAATGAGACGACATCTGTGCCATCGTCCGCGCAGCATTGGCTGCCTGCGAGTGCCAGCTCGAGCAAAGACTGCTTCGACACGCTCCATCGCCGAGCCTGCTTCTGCCTTGTTCGGCAGAGCAGCAGTATGCAAAAAGGCCAACGTCAGCGCTGAGATCTCCAGGTATTCGGGTGCAATAGCAGCAAAAGGAATGGCTCCCTACAGCTGTACAGTCGCCGACAGACGCAAAAAGAGAATCGCAAGGCCCGAACCCGGGATTGAACCGGGGACCTCGCCCATGTAGAGAAGAGAACCCTAAGGGCGAATCATGCCACTAGACCATCCGGGCGTCTTTTTTTTTTTTCTGGTTCGCTATGTAACACTACCATCCTGCACAGTTTAAATCGGTCAATCTTGTACCTATATACGTCTCTTGTCACCCTCATTGGGTGAAAGCTGCTTTCAGCTCACCCGCCAGAGCAGTTCGGAGCTCGAGAACACATACAAACAGCTGCAGAGCCCCATCTCGGGGCTTTCGGCGATGACCCTGAGCTTCTCGTCGGCTGTGAAGTTACAGTCTAAGCTACAGCACAAGCGTTGCAGAGTACAGTCTATTATATCCATCCATCTACAAGACAAACGATCTCCATGTCTACGCCCCACTCACCTGCGCCGAGCTCACCCTCGCATCCCCCTCGCGCTGGCACTCCTCCTGACCACCGCTCCGCCACCCATCGCAGGCGAGCCTATCTCAGAACCACCCTGAATCATCCCCATTAGCGCAGCACCACTCAAGGATGGTCTCCTTCCGCTCCTCGCCGAAATGGGAGGGGGAGCGCCCCCGTTCGTAAGACTCAGGCGACGAGGCCGTGGGGAGGGTGCGCCGAGTGGGTGCTGGGACGGAGGGAAAGCGGGAGATGGGGGAAAGTCGATCCGGTCGGGATGGCTGAGGTGCTCTACCCKACTCGGTGGAGGCAGACGAGGAGCGCCGAAGGGGGAGGAGGAAGGGAAGAGGGCTTGCTGATGAGGATGGGAGGGGAGTTCGAAGGGCGAGTCGTGGCTCTGGTGGCGAGTGTGCGAGTGAGGGGCATAGCGGGGACCCGCCGTGGAGGGGCGGGAGAAGGAGGAAGAGCGCTGGGGGAAGGAGGAGGGGTGAGGGTCGCCCTGCGGGAGGGGAGAGGTGGGGTTGAGACGGCTGGAGAGCAGAAGCACCGAGACAGAACTCACCGAGCTGTACTTCGTCTCCAGCGTCAGTGAACTCCACCTGATCGAACCGTCCTCGTTTTGCTCGACCGAGTGCTTCGCATTCTTGACCTGAGGACAGCAACAGGTCAGCCACGCCATCCAGCAGGTAGCGAGCAGACTCACGTGATAATCTCCATTCCTCCTCCTCTCCCCTTCCTGCAAACTAGCGCTCAACGTCCTGCCCCTTCCTCCTCGCGGCGGGCTCACCTCGCCCTCAAACCTTCTGCCCCAGGGATCCGCTCCAAACGCCTCATGAGGGCGATCCCAATGTTGACCAGTATCTCCCCAGAACCCATCGCTTCCCCACCCGCTCGGCGCCGCATGTCCTCTCCCTCCGCCCATTCCGCCGCCGAACCCACCTCCCCCTCCGCCAAACTCCTCACCCCACCTCCCAGCTCTCATCAACGGATCCTCCTCACCCAGCACCTCACCCAACATATCTTGCAAACTTCCCTTCCCGCCAACCCTCGAGCGCCACTCCCCTTCCTTATCATCGTGGTCATCGCCGTACGGTCGTAAAGCCGAGCGAGCATGTGAGCGCTGTTGCTGGTGGATGGAAGAGAAGAGAGGACCTTGCTGAGGTGGGCGAGGAGAGTGGTGCTGATGAGGTGCGTAGGGAGAGTAGGGTGCAGGTGAGGGAGGACGACGAGGGACGAGAGCGGAGGAGGAGGGCGAGACGGCGCCGTTCCTCAACTGCTGACGGTCGTATGCGGCTCTGCGCTCTTCTGTAGCTCCACCAGCGACGGGTCAGCTTCCCATCCCGAGCCTCCGAGAGATCCGTCTCGACTCACCACTCCCCAGCACGGCGAACGCTTCCGCCAGCAGCTGAAACCGGATCGTCGCGGACTCCCTCTGCTCTGGAGGTACACGATCTGGATGGTACTTCTTGGCCTGCTCGTCATGTAGCGGGTCAGCTGCCGTACTTGAGAGCTCGAAAAGACGCGGGCCAACTTGTAGGGCTGAAACCCGACTCACCGCCTTCAAGTAGGCGACTCGGACGTCCTCCTCTGTAGCATTACGAGGGACTTGGAGGACGGCGTAGTGCGATGGGCGTTTCGGTGCGCTGTAGGGGACGAGCGACATCAAGGCGAAGCGAGGTTGTTGTGGCGGGAGGGAGAGAGACGATGAGCTCAGAGAGATGAGCTCCTGAAGGCTGAGGCCGAGAAGGGCCTGGAAGGTGAGGTGTAGGTCGTTAGCAATGAGCGTCAGAAAATGCTGTAAAGGTTGTAAGAAACACTCGGAACGTCGCAAGGAGAGTACAGCAGCGAGAGCGACTGAGCAGCTGGCCCATCGGCTCGGTCGAGCTTGCGCCGACTCGCCCTTCCGCCTCGCTTCTTCTGACCGCCAGTACAAGCCACTGATGTACATTCCACGCATCCTATCGTGACACTCGTCGAGAGCTCCTACAGGCGAGGCGTAGCCGCCGAGGGAGGGCGGGTAGTATCGAGCCTCGGCGCCGAAAACCGACGGCTTAGCCCTTATTGAAGGCGCCGGCCCTGCGCGAAGAGTAGGCGAGGTCAGTAGAAGCACGAGACGAGAGGTGAGAGAAGACGGCAGCAGCAAAAGGACTCACTTCTTTCTCTCGTAGAAGAGGTCGGTTCGGCTTGCTCCGAGGTTGATAATCTTGGGGCAGCCATCGCGCGACTTTTCCAGCCGTACGCACTCCTGTATCGTGGAGAGAGGACAAACAGATCAGTCTGCGGCAAGGGAAAGGCTAAGGCTCGGCGAGGAGAGAGTTGATGCTCGGTCGAGGCGACTGCTGGCCACTCCGAGCACGCCAGGTGCAGCAAGCAGGACTCACCGTGCAATAGTACGCATCCGAGATTCCTGCAATACAACAGTGTCAGCACGCCCTTCTCACTCTGCTGCCACCCTCTCGAGGCCAAACTCACCGTTCGAACCGCAGATGATGCACCTTCCTCCATACGTTCCAAAGTTGCACTCGTCGCAGATCCTAACGAGCTCGGCGGGACGGACGTAGGAATCGCAGATGGGGCTGTGGTACAAGAGGAGGGGAGAGGATGCGAGTCAGCTGGGAGCTGCTGAACGAGGGAAGAAGAGAGGGATGTAGCTCACCATTTGCCGTCACACTTCTCGCACATGCGGCCGATAGCTGTACGAGAACGGGAGGTCAGTCAGCTTGCTTACAGAGCAGAAAGTGGCGGCGAGAAGGGAGCGAGAGAGGAGCGTACCGATACCGGGCTCTGTAGGAGGTTAAAGAGGTCAGCGACGGTCTACAGAGCTACACAGGAATCTGTACGTACGCTTGCGGCACATGATGAGATCCGTGTGATGCTACAGCGGCGACGAGCGAATCGAGAGAGTTAGCGAGCGCGTTGGGAAGCGGTACAGCTACAGGCCAGGGCTCACCTTTGACATGGCTGTACTATCTCCCTACAGATATCAAGCAGTAATAGAAGAAAGGAAAAGGAGGCGAATCTAGTCTGAAGCCAACCTTGGTCGAGCACGCAACGAGTCCCAAGTCGACTCCCCCGCTTCGCTTCGCTTCTTGCTCTCCGCCCATTCTCGTTCGATTCTCAGCTCTCTCGCAAAGGGCTATCGAGCTACAGCTTCAACGATGGCATCCTCAGACGCTCACTCGGGCACTTCCACCCCCCTCGACTCTGCCGCCAGTTCGCTCGGGGGCAACTCGCTCACTTCCTCTCTCTTGCGCGGTACGTTTCTCTTCTTTCAGCGAGTTGTACCCCATTAAAGCAGCTCTCCTACACACAGCCAAGCCGTACCGATTCGCAACGCAATGCGCTACCGTCGACAACCCGGACCCATCTCACAAGGACCAGCACGGCTCCTCCTCCGTGCCCATCTATCAGACGGCTACTTTCAAAGGGATGGGAGGACAGTACGATTACACTCGCAGCGGTAACCCTACTAGGAGCCATCTCGGTGAGTCATACGCTACAGCCTCCAAATAGCCGCTCCACCGTCAACCGCGGGGAAGAGTCAATCCGAGAGATGGGCGTTGGAGGACCGAGCGAGGGCTGTCGGTGGGGTGCAGGGTCAGCATAGGGATGGAGACGAGTGTAGGATGCTGTCTGCTCGGGTCCGGATCATCCCCGATGCCTACAGGACGAGCTACAGCCGACGACGAGAGCGATTGCGCCTTTATCGTCGCAGGCGGAGATGGGGGCGGAAGGGAGAATGGTTGATGGTGTACAGAGTCAGAGGCAAACTTGTACTACATCCAGAAACATGTGCGACGAGCTACTGAACCTGTACTAACATCGCAATCATTTCCCTTCGCTCCTTCGCAGAGCACCACATCGCCAAGATCTCCTCTGCTCGCCACGCCTTCGCCGTCACCTCCGGCATGGGAGCCCTCGATGTCATCTTCCGTCTCCTCAAGCCCGGAGATTCCATCATCGCCGGCAACGACCTATACGGCGGCTCGAACCGTCTCCTCACCTACCTCAAGGCTCACAACGGCATCAAAGTGCACCACCTCGACACCACCAAGCCTTCGACTCTCATCCCCGTCCTCAGCGACCCCGAGGAGAGGGTCACCATGGTCCTTCTCGAGACGCCCACCAACCCTCTGCTCCAAATCGCAGACATTGCCGCCATCTCGGCGATGGTCCACCAGCACAAGCCCGAGGCCATCATCGTCGTGGACAACACGATGATGAGCCCTTATCTCCAGCGCCCACTCGAGCACGGCGCAGATGTCGTGTATGACAGTGGAACGAAGTACCTCTCGGGCCACCACGACTTGATGGCCGGAGTCATCTGCTGCAACCGCGAGGACGTCGCCAAGGTGAGTAGAGCGCTTTCGGCATCGCATGTGTCGATGCTAACCTCTCTCCTTCTTACAGGGCATCGCCTTCACCATCAACTCCATCGGCAACGGCCTCTCGCCCTTCGACTCCTTCCTCCTCCTTCGCGGCGTCAAGACGCTCGCCCTCCGTCTCGACAAGCAACAAGCGACCTCGCACCTCGTCGCCAAATACCTCCACGATCTCGGCTTCAAGGTCAACTACCCCGGCCTCCCTGGTCACCCAGGCAAGGAGATCCATGATCGTCTCGCTTCGGGAGCGGGAGCTGTTCTGAGTTTCGAGACCAAGGATAAAGCGCTTAGTGAGAGGATTGTAGGCGCGGCAAGGCTGTGGGGCATTAGTGTCAGTTTCGGGTGCATCAACTCGCTCATCTCGATGCCTTGTCTCATGTCGTGCGTTTCCTTCTCTCTTCTCTCAATCCCAGCTCATCCCGCTGACCCTCCTTCGCATCGCAACAGCCACGCCTCCATCGACCCCAAAATCCGCAAGGAGCGCAACCTTCCCGAAGACCTCATCCGCCTCTGCGTCGGTATCGAGGATCCCGAGGACCTCATCGACGACCTCGAGGCTGCTCTCCTCGAGGCGGGAGCGGTTCGTGTTGTCGACGAGGCGGGATCGAGGGCCAAGTTGGAGAGGGTTCTTACGGCTGAGGAGAGGGAGGAGGAGGGTGAGGAGGTGAAGGTCGAGGGTGAGGTCGATAGCCTCATCGTCTCGGCGCCGGGGAAGGTCATCCTCTTCGGTGAGCACGCTGTTGTGCATGGCATCGTGAGTCACTTCTGGTTATCATCTCGAAGCGTTCCAACTGACCGTTCCGCTTGCACAGACCGCCATCGCCGGCAGCGTCGACCTGCGCTGCTACGCCCTCGCCGAATCCCGTCAAGACGGCAAGATCTCGCTCGTTCTCCCCGACTTCGAATTCGAGGCCACTTGGGAAATCGCCTCGCTCCCATGGGACCAGATCCACTCCTCCGCCAAGGCGCCTCGTCCCGAGTCGACTCCCGACCAAAGTTTCGTCGATGTCCTTGCGCAGAAGGTCGTTCGAGGTGTCGACCCCAAGGTCGTTCAGTCAGAGATTGCCTTCCTCTACCTTTACATGTCGCTCTCAGAGGACAAGCGGTGAGCCCTCGTCCTTCTTCGCTGCGATCCTGTAGCTGACTCGCTTCTCCTTCTCCCAGCCCCGCTCAAACCCTCACCGTCCGCTCCGCCCTCCCCATCGGCGCCGGCCTCGGTTCCTCCGCCGCCTACTCCGTCTGCCTCTCCTCCGCCCTCCTCTACACCCACTCGCACCTTCCTCTCCCTCCTTCCACCCCCTCCGCCCACAAAGGTCGACGAGCCATCACTCCCGAGCAGGCCAACGTCGTCAATGCCTGGGCTTTCACCGCCGAGAAGATCATCCACGGAACGCCTAGTGGGGTGGATAACACGGTGGCGAGCCTGGGCGGTGCTATTGCTTTCACCAAGGCCGTCAAGGGTCGTCAGGGAGGACTCGACGGGCTGCACGGGTGAGCTCGGCGTGTTCTCTACGCGAGCGACGGCGTTGCTGACTCCATTATAACACAGCTTCAAGTCGATTCGGTTCCTTCTCACCGACACAAAGGTCTCGCGCGACACCAAGACCTTGGTCGCCGGCGTCGCTCGCCGGAAGCTCGAGGTTCGTTCTCTCTCGCGGTCTTCTTCCCTCGTCTTCGGAAAGCTGACCTCCCCCGTATCACACAGGAGCCCGACCTCGTCAACCCCATCCTCAAATCCATCCAAGCCATCTCGGACGAGGCCCGTCGCTGCCTCACCGACTCGGACATGTCGCGGTCAACTCAGATCTCGACGCTCGAGAAGCTCATCGACGAGAACCACTCGCACCTCGTCTCTCTGGGAGTCGGTCATGCGTCGCTGGAGGCGGTGAAGGCCAAGACGGGAGAGCAGCCTTGGGGACTGCACACCAAGCTCACTGGAGCTGGTGGAGGAGGTTGCGCGGTGACGATCATCCCTGATGGTAGGTTTTCTAGCCTCGCATCTCCTCCTCGACCTCGAAGCTGATTCTCGCTTCCACCACAGACTTCAGCGAGTCCTCCCTCACCGACCTTAAGGCCGCCCTCGCCGACGCCGGCTTCGAGACCTACGAGACCTCGGTCGGCGGCTCCGGCTTTGGCCTGCTCTCGACCTCACGGGACGCCTCGTCAGTAGTAGAGGGTGAGGGAGGAGCTGAGCAGAGTGTACTGCCCGACATTTCGAGGTTCAGGGGAGCTCCAGCTGCTGAGCTGGCAGCTTGGGCCGAGGGAGAGAAGGGATGGGCGTTTGTCTAGGTAGCAGTTAGATGTTGAGGCGCCGTAGGGCTGCCCTGTGTATTGTAGATACTAGTCTTCTCGTTACCAGTCGAAGAGACTGCAAGCGATGAAAGGGAGGCCGACCTGGAGATAGCCCGTGCGAAAGCTGGAAGCGAACGGCGAGGCTCGTCCGCAACTTGGCCTTCTTCGAATCTTCCGCTCCACCTCACCTTGCTCGTCTCGTCGGCTGCGCTCGCCATGGAGGAAGATGAACTGGATCCCGCCTTCCTCGACATGCCCTCTCCATCCATGCTCTCGGGAGGCTTTGGCAACGAGCTGGGAGAGCTTGAGCTGGGCAGCGGCTTTGGCTCAGCCCTGTCAGACGACCTGGGCGCAGGATTCGGCAACGCCATCTCTTCTTCCCACTCGGATGACGAGTACTATGGCACTACCTCTACACCGCCATCAAGGTCGAGGCATGGCTCCTGCGACGCGCTCGGACACGACATTGGCGACGAGCTCGCTGATGTGACGCCACGGAGGCGGGCAGCAGGATCAGGAGCTCCTTCACCGAACTCGAATCGCCTCTCGCTGGCATTCGAGCTGGCTTCGGCGTCGAGTCCAGGGAGATCCAACAGCCGCGACTTGTTGAGGGAGTTGGGAATTGAGGAGGAGGAAGGGGCGAGCGGGGGCGAGGAGGAGCGGTACGATTCAGAGGAGGAGGAGTTGGAAGCAGAAGGGATGCTCGAGATGGCTGGGAGGAGGATTTCGAGACGGCCGAACGAGTCGGCTCAGGCTCAGCTGGGGCAGCAGCTGCAGGACGCCTTCGCCGGCGCTGGGAGCGCTACACCTCGACGCATCGCATCCACATCAAGCGCTACATATTCAACTTCTACCCCTTCCGCCGACACCCCCGACGACGAGGCCGCGCAGGAAGCTCGCGACGCTTCGCTCTCGGAGTCCTCGTCGGCGCTCGAGAGCTCACTCCCGACGACCGGCACCTTCCTCTCCCACTTGCGACAACACACTACCGCTGAGATCGACCCCCACGCCGTATCGTCAACAAGTGCCGACCCCACCCTCCCTGCCGACTACACCGACCGACAGCCCATCCTCGAATCGCTCGCTTCCTCGGTCGTCAAATCGCTGTACGACCTCGCCAGGCAGCGAGAAGGTCAGGTCCGCGAGCTCGTAGAGATGGAACGCATCTTTGCGCGGAACGATGTGGGATGGCAGGCGGCGTTGGCCCAGCTGGACGAGCTGCCCCGAGACGAGGACGAGCGGAACGGCGAGGAGGGAGACGAGGGAGACGACGGCAGCATGGACGGATCACACGAGGATCCGGACGGATCACACGAGGATCCTGAAGAACATACGAGTCCATCTCTCGCCTCGACACGATCCCTCTCCCCTTCCGCATCCTCGGATGACCTCCCCCTCCCGGACGGCGCCCCTCACGCTTCCTCCTTCCCATCCTCCGAACCCGCCATCCGTCCCCCACCGCCAGCAACGACCTCTCCTGCCCTCGCCGAACTCTCCTCCCTCCGTGACATCACCTCCTCCCTCATCTCCGCCCTGTCCGCCATGAACGAAGTCACTCAAGTCACTCAAGCGGCCACAGGCGACGCAGGCCGGAAGCTTCGTGCTCTGCGCGGTCAGCTCATCGCTACGAAGGAGGATCTGCAGGGGTTGGAGAAGAGCGAGGAGTTTGTGGTTGATTTTGAGGCGAGGGAGGAGAGGCGGGCGAGGATTGGAGGGAGGAGTAGGGCCGAGGAAGTGAGGGATGAGATGAGGGAGGCGGAGAGGGCGTTGGAGGAGGGGTGGAAGAGGGCACAAGTGCTCCTCACTGTCGCTGCCTGAGTCTTGGGATACGGAGCACGCTTGGAGGAAGAGGGTAGAGGTGGAGGAGGGGCGTTTGACGCACGATTATCGCATGCTAGCAACAGTACCAGTTCTATGAATTCATACCCATCGTTTTCGTTACTTGCATGCGCGCGTAGCCAGCCCGAATCGACGTGCTTCTTCAATCAACCAACGCCGAGCCGAAACTAGAGCTCGGCGCGGCTGCACCTGTCCCCCTATATTCGCTTTGACGTGGTACATGCTCGCTACGTCGGTCGGTAATCCGTTCTTGCTTGATTTGCTGCACAGAAGTAAGCTTCCCAGACAGGAAGTTGAGGATTTGAGGGTCGCATGGCACTTGGGCCCCCTCCGTCATCACTAGCTCGCCAACTCCGACCGGCGCCCCTCGAAGTCGGGTTTCCCTTTTGCCAAACTTGCTCGTTTCACAGAGACCTACATACAGCAATCATGTCGACTCTTGCCATCTCGCCCTCTGCCACCCCTTCGCACTACACCCTCGCTCAGCCTCCAGCTCGTCGGCCCTCGACACTTCGTCGCTCGTCGTCGAGCTCCATCATCCTCGCGCCCATCGCTCGCTTCTCGCCCGACCCGCCTAGTCAGCTACCACCTCCCATCTTCGATACAAAGCAATCGCCCACACACTACGATTCGCCTTCACGCCCCGTCATGCCAACGGGCCAACGCTGCTCCTTCCAGGACGACAAGGCACCTCCTCCCATTCGCCCTTCGATGCAACCGAGCACCTCTTCCACCGCCTCAGGAAGCTCCCTCCTCCAGCGCCGACGCTCATCTCAAGGCGCTCACGGCCGCGAGCGCCCTTCGTTCGCAATCACAGAGCTCAAGCTCCCGGCGCTGTCGCCCCCGCCTCTCTCCGAACTGCCGCTCGAGCTGGATCAACTGGACGATAGCATCCCTACGACTATCATTGGGGAGAGCTCGGCTGCTGTCACGCCTGCTAGCGAGGGAGGGGGAACCCCGGGATTGAGGGCGGGCGGCGGGGAGAGGGCCTACAAGCCGACTAGGACTTTTGTCGCGACGCCGTTCCCTGAGAAGAAGAGCTTCCTGCAGGATGATGATGAAGAGGAGGAGGAGGATAGCAGTGCCGACGAAGCCGAGACGGGCGATACTAGCCACGACACTCTCTGAGCACTCGTCGCCGAAGCCAGGTTCGTCGCTTGTTGTCTGTCCAGTCTTTGGTGCTGAGCAGTGAAGCTGACCTCTTCCCTTCGCGCAGACACTCCCTGTACATGATTCGCAACCTCTCCTGCCGTCGTATCCGCCTTTCTCCCATGTCTATAATCCCCCTCCCCCTCTTCCCCAGCCCCGCATTCCTCCTGGCGCGGGGCGAGCTGGTCTGACCATACGACACTGCTGTTTAGTGAATGAACGAGCGTTGAGCTCTGAGCAGCTCCGTTCTTGCTGTAAATATGCTCGACACATCGAAGAGAAGTGCTGGGGCGGGCACCGCTGAAGCCGCCGAGAGGAGATTCGCCGTTCTAGCGCCGAAGTTCGTAGTGGAGAGAACAGCAAGGTTGGCGAGGGGCGAGCAGCAACAGGACGACCGTGAAGTTCGTACTCTCTGTACTCTGTACCCGAACGGTTCCCGACGACAACTCAGTCAGATTGCGAGTCTCGAGAGAAGAGCTACTTGGCCGGCGCCTCCTCGCCGCACTGAGAGCACTTGCGAAGCTCGGGCTGGGTCATCCAGGACTTTAAGAAAGTGGAGAGTCAGCTCTCATACTTCGGACGCGTTCGGCGAGCTCAACGTACGTTGATGAGAGGCTTGAGCTGGGTGCCGAGGTCGACGCAGTGGAAGCCGACTTCGCGAATGAGGGTCGGCTCCTTGTGCGCCGAAGAGGTGCAGTACCAGCGGAGGCGGTCTGGAGTATCGGTACGAAGTGGTCAGGGACTGCTGCGAGAAAGCAGTGGACAAGGGAGAGAACGACGGACCGACAGCATGGCTCGGCCTGACTCTCTCGACCACAATTCCGACCGTATCGGCGTAGCGACATGGGTTATGAGGTGTGTTGGCTGTAGGAGAAGTTGTCAGCTTGCACTCGGTGCTTCGACAGTCACGCGAACTCACCTGGCAGCAAGAACATCTCGCCTTCGCCGATCTCAATGTCCTTGAACTCGCCTCCCTCGACCTTGTAGGCTTCCAGTCCCTCCGGCGTGGTGTGGCGTTCTGTCGAGCAGGTAGTGTTGTCCAACACCTTGAGCGTCATGCCTCCCTTGACCTGGTAGAACCACTCCTCGGTCTCATTGACATGATAATCTGGGAAGGGGAGAGGAGAGGGGCGATGAGCTCATTGCTAGGATGTAGATGAGTACAAGCGGAGAGCTCACCGTTGCGCGAGTTGGGTCCTCCTACTACCATGACGGTAAAGTCGCCTCCGTCGTAGCTGTACCAAGAGCGAGAAGCGATGAGCTGAGCTGAGCGGAAGTAGGAAGGGCAAGGGCTACTCACAGGCAGAAGTTGTTCACTGGTGGTTTCAAGCGATCTCCATTCTCTGCTACCCACTTGTTGAAGTTGATTGGAGGAAGCATAATGCTGTAGTAGAGTCGAAAGCGAGCGATTTGAACAGAGCCAAGATGCGCTCGAGCTTCGAAGTCGTCTCTTGACCACCTTCTCGTCACTTCGCCTTCGACTAGCTCGAGCTCTCAGAGGGAATGGAGCACACCTCGCCTCGCACCTCGCCTGCACCTGCTGCTCACCTACAGCAGGGCCCCACTCGCCCTCTTCTCGCTGGAGACGCGCTCCTCCAAGCTCGCATCAAGACCGCGCTCGACAACGTCAAACTCGCCTTGCACGACTTTAAAGAGGAGCTGCAGGACACTAGCAAGCTGGGTGGAGAGGTAGCTGGCTTAAGGGGAGATCTAGCGGGACTCAGAGCTGCTTGGGAACAGCAGGGTGAATCGCGCGACCTGGCCAGCCGTGAGCTCGCTGCGATGGCTGACCCTCTCTGACTCTGCTACAGCGCTCGATAGCTCGGAGAAGCTGCACCAGAAGCTGGAAGCCGCGCTCACAACCACCCTCTCCTCCACGCTCGCTCAGCTCGGCTCGACCGCCTCGTCGCTCACCGCCTCCTTCACCTCGGTCGCTACCTCCATCAACGACAGCGAGACCCGCTTCGCCAACTTGCTCTCCACTCGCTTTGCTTCCCTGCAGAACACTCAGTCGACCACCGCCGAAGCGGTGCACACTCTCGAAACTCGCCTCCTCGCCGAGCTGCAGAAGGTCAAGTCAGATGTGCTCCGCGAGCTGAAGCCGGGCTCTGTAGAGGAATCGGCTGCGACGAAGAAGCTGAACGAGCTATCCGAGGGTATGGGTGAGGTCCTTGCGCGGCAGCAGAAGATTCTGGACGGCATCGAGCTCGGCAAGGGAAGCTCGGAGGAGGTCGAGGCGCTTAGGGATCGCTTGGATCGAGTCGAGAAGGAGAAGGAGGAGGACCGGAAGGTGAGTCTCCCAGCTGATCCTGTATGCATGAGGACGCTCCCTGACCTCGACCTTCTGCAGAGCTTCACTGCCGAGCTCGCCTCCCTCTCCGCCACCCTCTCACCCCTCGCGAGCTCCATCCCTCAGCTGACGACTCTCCTTCGCGCTACCAACCCTACCGCCTCTCGCGCTCCTTCGTTCGATTCGTACGGCGCTCCGCCTCCAGCTCAACTCAACCAAGAGCGCTCGGCAAGCTTCCTTGGCGCACAATCGCTCGGAGAGGGGTCGCTCGGTCCGAATCATTCGCTGGGATCTGCGACGGTCGCAGCAGCTGCAGGTGTAGGTAGCAGGAGCAGCAGCAGTCAAGATCGTCGCCCGAACGGAGCTGGCAGCAAGACGCTCACTTCCCCTCAGCCTTCCCCTCGCGTGCACTCCTCTTCTCTTCCCCCCAACGCCGGCACCGATACCCTCGCCTCCACCGCTCCCGCCAACCTCGGCAGCGAGACCTCCTCCCGCCGCTCGTCGACTACTCCGCCCGAACCGCTCGACCGCACCTCCAATCCCCACCTCTCCCCTCCTCACGGCCCTTCCACCCAGGCCCTCTTCGAGCCCTCGCCGTCGCCTGCAGCTCCATCCGGCCCTCCCATCACCGCCGTGGGCTCCCGTCTCTTCGCCACCGTTGCGGGCACGAGCATCGGCGGCGCAGGGGACGGAGCGGCGATGATGTCGAGCTCGGCGCCCGCGATGATGCTCGGCGGCGGCGGAGTTGGGAAGCGCGCTCCTACCGGCTCGGGTGGAAGCGGCAGGAGGAACAAGAGGCGCATCTTGCAAGATGAAGAGGAGCAGGCTGAGGAGGAGAAGACTGTCGAGGGCAAGTTCGGTCGCTATGTCGTCGAGGAGACGCCAGAGGAGGAGCAGCAGCAGTTGAGCAGTAAGAGGAGGAAGAGGGGGCTGCCGCAGGACCCGAGCTCGGATATCTTCCCGCCAGGTGAGGAGGAGGGACAGCAGCTCGGCGGTGGTGAAGGCGACCTGAGTGGTGAGGATGCTGATACGACGTGATGTGTGTGCTGCCCGAGTCGCCGGGATTGTGCTTGATATTGTTTCCCTTCGGATGTAACTTGTTGCTTCGTTTCTCTCGCTCGCTTCGGCCGCCGAGAGGACGTCTGGCTGCGCCGAGAGCGAAAACTTCGGGAGGCGATAGACTCTGGGAGATACTGGACAGCGGGCGTGGGGTCGCCCTCATGAGGCGTTTGGAACGGATCCTTGGGACCGGGGGTTTGAGGGCAGGTGAATCCGCCGAGGGGAGGGAGGGGGAGGACTTTGAGCGCTAGTTTGCAGGAAGGGGAGAGGAGGAGGAACGGGATTATCATGTGAGTCCATTTTCCATCTGCTTGTGTGGAGGAACCTAGCTGACCTGCTCTTGTTCTCGGGTCAAGAATGCGAAGCACTCGGTCGAGCAAACCGAGAACGGTTCGATCAAGTGGAGCTCGCTCACGCTGGAGACGAAGAACAGCTCGGTGAGTTTTGTCTCTTTCCTTTCCTCTCGCTCTCTCCACTCTATTGACAATCTCCCGCTCCTCACACAGGGCGACCCTCACCCCTCCTCCTTCCCCCAGCGCTCTTCCTCCTTCTCCCGCCCCTCCACGGCGGGTCCCCGCTATGCCCCTCACTCGCACACTCGCCACCAGAGCCACGACTCGCCCTTCGAACTCCCCTCCCATCCTCATCAGCAAGCCCTCTTCCCTTCCTCCTCCCCCTTCGGCGCTCCTCGTCTGCCTCCACCGAGTMGGGTAGAGCACCTCAGCCATCCCGACCGGATCGACTTTCCCCCATCTCCCGCTTTCCCTCCGTCCCAGCACCCACTCGGCGCACCCTCCCCACGGCCTCGTCGCCTGAGTCTTACGAACGGGGGCGCTCCCCCTCCCATTTCGGCGAGGAGCGGAAGGAGACCATCCTTGAGTGGTGCTGCGCTAATGGGGATGATTCAGGGTGGTTCTGAGATAGGCTCGCCTGCGATGGGTGGCGGAGCGGTGGTCAGGAGGAGTGCCAGCGCGAGGGGGATGCGAGGGTGAGCTCGGCGCAGGTGAGTGGGGCGTAGACATGGAGATCGTTTGTCTTGTAGATGGATGGATATAATAGACTGTACTCTGCAACGCTTGTGCTGTAGCTTAGACTGTAACTTCACAGCCGACGAGAAGCTCAGGGTCATCGCCGAAAGCCCCGAGATGGGGCTCTGCAGCTGTTTGTATGTGTTCTCGAGCTCCGAACTGCTCTGGCGGGTGAGCTGAAAGCAGCTTTCACCCAATGAGGGTGACAAGAGACGTATATAGGTACAAGATTGACCGATTTAAACTGTGCAGGATGGTAGTGTTACATAGCGAACCAGAAAAAAAAAAAAGACGCCCGGATGGTCTAGTGGCATGATTCGCCCTTAGGGTTCTCTTCTCTACATGGGCGAGGTCCCCGGTTCAATCCCGGGTTCGGGCCTTGCGATTCTCTTTTTGCGTCTGTCGGCGACTGTACAGCTGTAGGGAGCCATTCCTTTTGCTGCTATTGCACCCGAATACCTGGAGATCTCAGCGCTGACGTCTGCGTTTTTGCATACTGCTGCTCTGCCGAACAAGGCAGAAGCAGGCTCGGCGATGGAGCGTGTCGAAGCAGTGTTTGCTCGAGCTCGCACTCGGGGGCAGCCAATGCTGCGCGGGCGATGGCACAGATGTCGTCTCATTTCGGCTATCAAACAAAGCTACTCCACTCACCATCCTCGCTCCCTCTCATCGCCGAGTCCTCCACCGCGGCGACCGCGCTCTCCCTTCGCTCACTTCTTCCCATGCAGACGTCCAACGCGGTCCTGCTCGAGGTGGAAGGTCCAAGCCTTGCCGTCGCTCTGCTGGTCAGCAGTGACGCCGTTGCCGGGGCGAGGCGAGATGGAAGCGGGGCGAGCGCGGCAGAGGCGCGAAGTCGACGGCGCTTCGGCGTAGGAGTCGGACCAAGGGACGTCGTTAACGTCGTAGGCAGATCGGTCGACGAGCGATTCGGAACGTGCGGTGCCGGTCATGAGCCTCCCGGTCTACGAGGGATAGAGATGGTCAGTCAGCGCCGAGAACGCGAGGGCAGGAGCGCGAAACTTACCGCCGATGGGACCAGGTGCACGAAGACGCGACGACTGGGCTCCCTCGAGTAGGCGCGAATGGGCAGCTTGTCCTTGACGATGTCCTGCTTGATCTTGCCGCCCTCGGTCTTGCCGACTACCGGCTCCGGGCCTGGGAGTCGTCTGCGAACCACATCCAGTCAGCTTTTGCGGATGCAGAGGTTTGCCCATAGCTAGTCACCTACAGGAGAATGTGTACACAGTCCTCGCTAGAAATATTGTAGCCTGCGCGATGAGGAACTCGGTTCAGTCAAAACGCTCGGCGAGGCGACTGTCGCCGAGCAGCTCAACGCGAAGTTCACGTACTGGCGAGAGTACGGTCGTCTTCAATCTGCTTTCCGGCAAAGATGAGACGCTGCTGGGAAGGTGGGATCCCTTCGGTAGCTTTGATGATGAGCTTGAGGTCGCGGGTAGTGTTCGCCGAAGCGACGGCGACCTTAAAGATCTTGCCGGTCAAAGTCTTGAGGGAGATGTACATGGTAGGAGGTCCACGGTAGGCCAGAGGAAGGCCGTGGGGCACAGAGTGGAGGACAAGGTGTACTCCGGAACGGTTCTCGCGCGTGTTTGCCGCCGTGAGGAGCGAGAGCTCTTCGACCGAGGTCTTGCGAAGGTCGTTCGTGCTGCGACTGCGTGGCGTCGAAAGACTTCAGCGTACTGCTGCTCCCACGGCGAAGGTAACTCGTCACGACCCACTGTTGGTGTAGCGTGAGCTCACCTTCGAGGCCGAGCTCGGCGGGCGTCTTGTAGAGCTCCTCCGCGCTTAGGACTCGCTCATGGCCCTCCGAGTCCTTTTATACGACCTCGACGTCACTCTCGAGGCGGTCGAAGATGTCGATCTGGATGCTTCTGAACCCAGGGTCGCCTGCGAGCTGCTCCTCGACGGTGGAGCCATCGCTGAGCGGCTCAGAGACGATCTGCGGGAAGTGGGAGACCGTCAGCCCTCGCTGAACGGACTTGAACACAGCGAAGTCCGGTAAAATGAAGCTCCACGCACCTGTTGGAAGGCTCCGGGCTCGGTACAGACGGAGTTGAGCCCGCGTTGCTTGCCGCCGACGAAGCAGTCCTGAGGCTCGGGGTCGGCGCAAGACTCGGCAGCATCGCGAGGGAGACCGCTGATAGCGTTGATAGCTGTCGAGAGCGACGAGGAGGTCAGGCTCGTGTCTCGCGCCCTCTGCACGGATCTCGGCGCTCACCTCCGACGTGCACCTTCACGGTGTGCTGCTGTCCGCGAGGGTCGACACTGATCCAGATGGCTTCGGCTGGTCCGACGAGCATGATGTACCCGCCACGCGCTTTGATATGCTCGGGAACGTTCCTGCACTTGGAAACTGCCACGATGGGGAAACGACCGAGGAACTGTGTCGCGCGAGAAAGGTCAGTGAGAACGTGTGGAGAGCGTAGATGACGGGTGAGGACTCACGGGATGAAGAATGTGGGAATAGGTAGGCTCGGAGACTCGCAGAGCGGGATGGAACTTGACCTTGACGTCGCCGAGGGAGAGCTCGGTGTAGTGAGGGCCCAAGTGCGCGGAAGAGGCGCTCTTGCCGATATCGGGCGCCGCGCGAACTCCAGCACGAACTGAGAGCTCATGGTTGTACTCGAGGATGGAGGTAGACCTGCACGCGAGCCGAGATCAGCCCTCCCGAGGCGAGGGAGCGAGTCCGAACGCAGCGAAGGCTCACCTTCCGAGTACGAGACCACCGGGAGCGCCCTCGTCATAGACAGACTCCTTATCTCTAGTAGCAATCATGACCGGCTTCTCGAGGGTGTAGGTGAGGTCTTCGACGATGTGAGCTGCGCGAAGCGAGCTGGTCGTTGTCAGCTGCTCGCCCAGTCGCTCGCCCTCTTCGCCCTCTGACTTACTCTCACTCCACAGTCGTGAGGAGATATCTCCAATCGCAGTTTCGGCTGGGAGAATGAGCTCTTGAGTCGTCGTAGTGGACTGCTCTCCCCGCGCAGATCTCGAGATCTGGCTGCTGCTCTCGGAAGACTCGGAGGCAGGGCGAGGGATAAGCCCGGTGATGAGCACCTTGTGAGAAAGATTGTTGTCCATCCTGGTCGACGATCAGGCGGAACGAGCCCGAGACGAGTGAATGGCAGGAGCGAGAGATGAGAATCGCTATCCGAGCTCGACTTGGGCTCTCGTTCTCGCGTCTCACCTCCGTTCTGCACTCAGCTTGCATGCTCGGTGAATTTCACTGCGAGGAGCTCAGCATCTCGAAGTATCGAAAGGCAGCAATGCCCGAGGAACAGGGGAATCGGTCGAGCTCGGCGCTTCGATTTCGCACTCTGGGCGGGTTGTACGATAGAAGTAGGCCTCGAAGAGCTGACGCAACGATTCAGATACAAGGCTGAGTCCCTAGCCAGCATCCAGCGCTTTAGTCAGCGGCTCGAGGGCTTGCGAACCCTCGGCGCTGCTTCGGCGCTGAGCGAATTGGCCTCTGGTACCCTGGGTTCCCACCGTGCAAACACTCACAGGAGAATTTGAATGGAATACGATGAGCTCACCAGCGCCAAAGTGCTTGCCAGGCCGGCGAGCAGTGCCAGACCTCGCTCGGCGCTCAGGTCTGCGCCGAATCTCGGACTGCACTGGAGCGACGGGCAGCGGAGAGCAAGGACTCAGCGTCCTACGTTTCTTTTCAAGACCGCCCTTAGCCTCTCCAGCTGTACAAGCCCGCTGGGTTACCTCGGGCTCTCGCAGGCTCTCGCCTGCGAAGCGCCTCAGCCAACTTCGATTTTGCGGCTCTCGCTCCCACTTCTCGTCGCTGTCTCGTCATGCCTGCACCAACACAGCCGAACCACGCGCCGAAAGGCAAAGGCAAAGGAAAGCAGTCTACTACAGCCAAGTCGAACCCGCGCCAGGACAAGCGGCGACAGGATCGAGCAGAGCTTGCGGAGCTGCAAGACGCCGTCGACAACTTTGTCGCTGAGGACGTACAGGAGTTCAGCGACCTCCCGCTATCCCGCGCTACTCTCGAAGGACTCAAGTAAGCTTCCCCTACAGCTCTGAGCCGCAGAGCTCCGCTCACTTTTCGCGCTCGCAGATCCGCCTACTACACCAAGCTCACCGACATTCAGTCGCGCTCGCTGCCTCTCGCGCTCAAGGGCAAGGATGTACTCGGAGCAGCAAGGACCGGAAGTGGAAAGACGCTCGCCTTTCTCATCCCCATTCTTGAGGTCCTGCTGAGGAAGAAGTGGGGACCGAACGATGGCCTTGGAGCGCTAGTCATTAGTCCTACGAGGGAGCTGGTGAGTGCAGCAGAGCAGTAGCAGGGGACTTAAGCTTACCGTATCATCTTCACCACAGGCGGTTCAAATATTCGAGGTCCTGCGCAAGATTGGCCACAAGCATCAATTCTCGGCTGGCCTGATCATCGGCGGAAAGAGCTTGAAGGACGAGCAGGAGCGACTCTCGCGCATGAACATTCTCGTAGCTACTCCTGGACGTCTCCTCCAGCACATGGATCAGACGCTCGGCTTCGAGTGCGATCAGCTCCAGATGCTCGGTGAGCCCCCTCCCCCCGCCGTTCTGAGCACCAGCTTACTCAGATCCTTGCAGTCCTCGACGAGGCCGATCGTATCCTCGATATGGGATTCTCCGCCTCCATCAACGCCATTGTCGCCAACCTTCCCAAGCAGCGCCAGACTCTCCTCTTCTCGGCGACCCAGACCAAGTCGGTCAAGGATCTCGCTCGTCTCTCGCTGAAGGACCCGCAATACGTCGCCGTCCGAGAAGGCGTCATCAAGGGGAAGGGCAAGGCCGAGGAGGGAGACGAGGACGAGTCCGGAGCCGCCAACCAGGCTACACCGAAGAATCTCGAGCAACACTACCTCATCGTACCGCTCAACGAGAAGCTCGACGTCCTCTGGAGCTTCATCAAGACTCATCTCTTCACCAAGACCATTGTCTTCCTCTCCAGCGGAAAGCAGGTACGCTCCTTGGCCTCTCTCGGCGTTCGCTTCGCCGACTGACTTTCGCTTCCTGTGCAGGTCCGCTTCGTCTACGAGAACTTCCGCCATCTCCGCCCCGGAGTACCCCTCCTCCACATGCACGGCAAGCAGAAGCAGACTCAGCGTCTCGAGATCTACCAGCGCTTCATCTCGGCCAAGCACTCGATCCTTTTCGCCACCGACATCGCCGCTCGCGGACTCGACTTCCCTTCCATCGACTGGGTCGTGCAGATCGACTGCCCCGAGGACGTCGAGACGTACATTCATCGTGTTGGACGGACGGCTCGTTACGAGGCCAAGGGCAAGGCGCTCTTGTTCCTGCTGCCGAGTGAGGAGGAGGGCATGGTCAAGCGGCTGGAGGCCAAGAAGGTCGAGATTGGCAAGATCAAGGCCAACGACAAGAAGAAGCAGTCGATCCAATCGCAGCTTCAGTCGGCGGCGTTCCAGTACCCTGAGATCAAGTTCTTGGCTCAGCGCGTGAGTTGCTTGTTACCTGTAATCTCTCCTGTACTCGCTTGCTAATCTCGAGATCATTATTTAGGCCTTCATCTCCTACGTCCGCTCAATCTTTCTGCAGAAGGACAAGACCATCTTCAAGCTCGACGACCTCCCCCTCGAAGCCTTCGCTACCTCGCTCGGACTCGCCGGGGCTCCCAGGATCAAGTTCCAGAGCAAGCAGACCGCTGCTGCCAAGAAGAACGCTGTGCGACAGGTCGAGGACCTCAAGAAGGAGGCGGGCATGAAGAAGGAGAGCGATAGCGAGAGTGAGGAGGACAGCGATGATGAGGAGGAGGATAGCGAAGAGGAGAGTGAGGTCGAGGACGAGGAGGTGCCGACGAAGGAGGGTGCAGAGTCAGAGGAAGCTGTCAAGGTGAGCTCTCTCTGGACCACCCCCTTCGCCGAGCTTAGCGACTGACCACGCTTCTTTCGCACACAGGAGAAGAACGGCGGCGTCAAGACCAAGTACGACCGCATGTTCAACCGCAAGAGTCAAACGATCCTCTCGGACCACTACACCAAGCTGATCGACCACTCGGGTTCGGACGACGACGACGAGGATAAGGACACCCTCACCGCCGGCGCCGCCAAGGAGGACAACGACGACGACTTCATCACTCTCAAGCGCGCCGACCACGACATTGTCGACTCCGAGCTGCCCGAATCGCACAACATCTCCAAGCGCAAGCTCAAGATGGGGCAATCGAAGAAGGCCATGCTCGCTTCTCGGCCCAACCCCTCCAAGCTCGTGTTCGACGAGGAGGGCAAGAGTCATGAGCTGTATGAGTTGATCGGCGAGGACGAGTTCAAGGCGGATGGTGATGCCAAGGCGCAGAGGGAGAAGTTTGTGGAGGCCGAGAGGGAGGCGTTGAAGAAGGCGGATGTGCTGGACAAGGAGAGGGCAAAGGAGAAGAGGAGGGAGAAGAAGAGGAAGCAGAGGGACTTTGAGGATGATGTGAGTGGTGGCTTCTTCTCGCTTTTGACCGCCGAGCCGCTTGCTGACCCTCTTGCATCCGTCTACTACGCAGGGAGAGCACGGCGAAGGCCTCGAGATCGCCTCCATGGACGGCTCAGAAGACGGCGGCTACGTCTCCCCCTCCTTCGACGATCTCCTCGGCTCGGATCCCTCGGACGATGACGGAGAAGCATTCTACCACCCCAAGAAGGAGGCCGCCAAGGAGGCTGCCAAGTCAGCGTCGAGCAGTAGTAACAAGAAGAGGAGGGTCAGGCGGAGGGAGGACAGCGATGATGATGAGGATATGGGACCGAAGGTGGATCTCGAGGCTTTGGCTCTCAAGGCGCTCGCTAGGCGTTGAGGTAGTTCGTAGTAGCTCGCAGTGTACTGCAAAACCGCTCTTACTCGTTTGTATACCGCAGAATAGCTTATATGCGAAAGAGAGCAGAGCGTGCTACGCTAGAACTCGGGCTCGTCTCGGTCGTCGTCGTCGTCCTTGCCGCCCTTGGATTTTCGCTCCTGCTTCTCGAGGTAGCTCATCATCACCTGCGCGATGGAGAAGGCGTCAGCTACCGCCGCCGTAGAGATCAGAAGCGAAACCAGCCACCTGATGGTCGTGAGCAGCTCTCTCTTCGGGGGTCATAGCCTTGAGCAGCGCCTCCTTCTTGTCCTTCGCGGCCATGGTGAAGTGGGCTTTCCTCTATGGAATCGTACGCGAGTCAGCAAACAGCGCTCATCTTGACTCCCCTCGCGAAACGACAGGCAAGCTCACCTCCTTCCTCTTCTCCTCCTTGGCCGCCGCATCGTCCATGTCGAGCAGCTCCCTCGCGCTCAATCTTGACCCCGACAGCGGCTGCAGCCTCATCGGTCGCTCCTCCTCTTCCTCCTCGCCATCACTGCCGACCTCTCGCCGCCTCTTCTCGCCTGTCGATGCTCCTCCCTCGGCTGCTGCTGCTGCCGTCGAAGCGAGGTTGGTCACTGATGAAGGCGCCGTAGTGAGTGAGATGTCCTCCTCGTCATCGTCAAAGTAGGTCCTCTTGATGCCCGCTGCTGGTGGAGGGGGAGGAGGAGCAACGGCCTTCTCTTTGCCCTTGCCCTTGGTCGCCGCCTTCTCGTCGTCCGAATCGTCCGAGTCCGTGTCCATCCCCTTGTACTCGCCCGCGTCGCCAAAGATGTCAAACTCGTCGTCAGAAAGGTCGACTGTCGGCTGGTGCAGTGGGAGGGGTCTTGGTGCTGGTTCGACGGGAGCTGGAGGCGGAGGAGGGGGCGCCGAGGTGGATGTTGAGGCGGAGGGAGTTGCTGGATCGACGACCTTGACCTTCTTCTTCTTCCTCAGCTTCTTCTCGCCTGCTGCTGGTGCTGTTCCGACTGCCTTCCACCCATCCTTGGCAATAGGCTTGAACCTCGAGTCCTTCTTCGGTTTCTCCGCCTCACCCTCGGCCGTCTCTCCCTCTCCCGCTGCCGCTCCTCCGCCAGCCCTGGCCTTCATCTCCCTAATCATCTCATCCCTCGACTTGCCCTGTGCCTTCTCCTTCCCTGCTCCACTCCCACTAGCCTTCTCCAGCAACGCCCGATCCAGCTCATCTTCCACCTCCTCAAGAGTCTTGTCCGATTCGTTGGCTTGCTGGTGCTTCATCCGCTCGAGGAGGGCCATATCGAGTCCTTTGACCAGGACGGAATGCTCGGCGTCTCCTCCCTGTGCGAAGGAGCGGGGTCAGCGAGAGCCTGGCGAAGAGCAAGGGAGGGCAAGGAAAGCTCACGAGGTAGCGCATCTGGTCCTCCAATACAGTCTTGTCGACCTCGGCCCCCTCGGCACGAGCTTTGAAGTCCTACAAGCGAGCGAGAGAGGCGCAAGTCAGCTCCGCGAACAACTGCCCGCTCCAGCTAGGACAGAGACGACTCACCTCAAGCAGCTTCTCGGCGTCAGCGAAATCATTCGGTCCACCTGTCCTGCGCTCTGCTGCACGGTCACGGTAGGCGCTGTCGTCGGCGGCCTTCTTCTTGAACTTGGCCTTGTCCTTTGAGACTCGTGGCTTGAACTCGGGTTTGGCAGAGGTGGAGGCTCTGTGTGGGATGATACTAATCAGCTGTAGCCCTGCGAGCAGCGAATGGACGAGAAGATGAGACGGACTCTTGACTGGTGGCAGCTGAGCGCTTGGGAGGGGCGGCACCGAACTTGGCTTTGGGTTTGGATGAAGTGGGAGCGCCAGGAGTAGCGAGCAGAGCGCGGAAAGCAGATTGATCCATCGCCCAGAGCAAGTTGTAGTCGAGTAGAAAGCTCAGCAGTGAATTGGTCGAAGCTCAAGAGTTGAAACCGCTCGTCGCGCTTCTCTTGCTCTTGGTGTTACTCTCTTACTTACTCTCTTTCACTTCACTACAATGGTGCGAGATATTCACTAACTGTAGCTCTGTAGCTGCACAGCTTTATTAACGTTTGACGCTGCTACTACAGGACAAGATTCGCGAGGTCCGGGCTCACTCACTCGTCTCGCACTCGCTCCCCACCCACAAGCTGACCCTCGTCTAACCTACTCCCCTACAGCGCCTTGCTGCCCTTCGTGCTGAAGCTGATGCCGCCGTAGCTCGCGCCGAGGAGTAAGCTTCGTCCTGCTCCCCTACAGCAACCCGTCCAACACGCCGCAACTCGCCACCAACGCGTCGTGGCAGCTCGTCTCTACACCTCTGCTGCAACAGCCGCTAACCTACAGCTCTGCCATCTCTCTAGGGCCGAAGCCAAGAACAAGAAGCTGGACCACGAGCTGATGACCAAGGACCAAGAGATTGTCTCGCTCTCGCACAAGGTCAGCAACCTCGAGTCCGACTTGGACGCCGCCGAGACCAAGATTACAGAGTCCAAGGCGGGCAAGGATGAGGAGGAGAGCCACAAGTCGGTCAACGATAGCTTGAACCGCAAGATTGCGCTCCTCGAGTCGGAGCTCGACAACTCGGAGAAGCAGTTGAGGGAGACTACCGACAAGTGAGTTCTGCTGGGTCATTCGGGTGCAGCTGTTGAGGTGGAGGGATCTGGAGGAGAATGGATGGATAGCTGGGGCTGAACGCTGACCTTCGTCCTCTTCAACCGAACAGGCTCCGTCAAGTTGATGTCAAGGCCGAGCACTTTGAGCGTCAAGTCTCGCGCGTCGAGGCCGAGCGCGATACCTGGGAGAAGAAGTTCGAGGAGGCTCAGGAGAAGTACAACGCTTCCAAGCGCGAGCTGGACGAGGTGCGTTTGAGCTGCTCTTTCCCCTCCTTCTCTTTCGCCGACGAGCCGCTCGCTGACCCTATTGCCTTCTGCTCTGCCTTATAACAGGTCGTCCAGCAGATGGAGTCGATCTAATCGACCATACCACCAGCTTTTCTGTCGCCCTTCCGTTCGTCTTCAGCCGTTGTCTATCGTTCGTGGGAGGGGTAGGGGGAGGAGGAGAGAGTCGGGGAGGGGGAGCGAGTAGGAGGCCCGCCGTTTCGTTTTCGCTGGAGAGGGGGAGACGCGACTACCAATCTGTAATGAGTCGCAAACCACCTGGCCGGTCCTTGTGAGCGCTCGGCGCTGAGAAGAGAGCAGGCCTTCTCTCGAGTTCGCTCGGCTCTGCACGTTAATGGCTCGAGGCGGGATATCGTGTATATGCAAGCGAATCGCATGTTGATCTCCGGGGAAATAACGACGGGGGAAGTGACTGCTGGTAGATGTGTAGGGAATGGGAGCCGAGAAGTGAAGGCCGATAGCTCTGATCTACTAATGCCCGAGGAACTTCCGCGTGAGCTCGTCCGAGACTTTGCTGACGATGTCCTGCAGGTGAGGAGAGCATCAGCATGCATGAGCGGGTGTAGCTGGAGAGGGTAGAGGGGCAGACGAACCGGTGCGCCTCCGTACCGAACAGCCACCACGTAGGAAGCAGCGACAGCTGCTGCACTGAGACTCCACCGCAGCGAGTAGAAGAGGTCTGCGCGATTTTTATGAGAGATCAGCGACCGCCAACACCCCTCATGCTCCCGAAGCAACTCACCAATCGCCGAGAACGAGATCCTCTCGCCCTTCTCCCACTTCTCCCAAGTCCCCTCCATGTTATCTCCCTTCATCAGATCCAACCTCGCATGCGTACTCAGCATCTCCCTCTTCTCCAAATGATACACCGCCACATTCGGTACTCCCAGCACTTGGAACTTCTCGGCGAGGAAGACTCGGGAGTAAGGCCGGAGGTAGAGCGCCCCCGAGGGGTCGGTGTGATGCATGTCTTCTTCGAGATCGGTGTCGCCTGCTAGGAGGAAGGGTTCGGAGGGGGTTGGTGGGTCGGGCAGAGGAGTGGACGGGGATGGCGAGGAGGTGCCGAGGTTAGAGCCATCGTTCCATCTGTTTGAGGGAGGTTAGCGGTCGACAGTAAGGTCGTGGAGGGAGATGCTAGAGCTCACTCCATGGACAGCCAGGGTTTCCCTCGAGTTTGACGCTCGTAGGCCGCTTCGGTCGAGTCGACGGAGACGTAGACGACCGTCAGTCGGTGAGGGTTGCGCTTGGCGAAGGCTTCGACGACCTGTAGGCATTCGATGGTTAGCTACAGCTCTGCTCGTCTGCTCTACCTTCCACTCACTTGGTAAGGTTCGGACGAGCTGCCTGGCCATGCGGCGCTGTTGATTCGAGGAGTGCGCGTCAGGGTCAGCTCTGCTCTCCTGGAGGCGCTATACCACAGCAGCGGCGAGTTGAGCAGCATATTCGAAAGTCCAAGACTCACCCGAAGACAAACAGGATGACCTTGGTATCCCTCAGCCTCGTCTCCAAATCGACTTCCTTGCCGTACGAATCCCGAAGCCTCAACCGCCTCACGAGCGGGTCGGGATGTTGGTACAGCTCCTTGGGCGGTAAGATGGGCATCTGCAGTCCTTGCTTCAACGAGGATCTTCGGCGTTTTGGTGGAGGCGGTTTCGAGAAGCCCGAGGTGGTGGTGGTGGGTTCAGGCTGCTGCTCTGAGGGGGATTCGAGAGGGGGAGTCGGGGCTACTTGGTCGGCTGCTGCGAATGAGACGTTCTTGGTGGGAGGGGAAGAAGGTGTTGGTGAACCCATGGCCGAGTGATTGCTGCTGAGTCGCCGAGCTGACAGATACGGCGGAGGGCAAGCCTTGGGCCTTGGGTCGGGGAACTCGAGCCGCCCCCCCTTCTCCTCCGACTCGACTTGGCCGAGTCTTTCTTCCGCTTGTCTTTCTTCCGCTTGTTCTGTACCAGTATACTGCTCGAAAGCTTTCTTACTGCTTGACCGTGCGCCACCACCCCACAGCCTAGGGACCCCTTCCCCCTCGGCCAGCCTCCCTTACGATCGAGCCGAGTTTCGTCTGATGCCAGCTTCTCCCAGAGCCAACAAGTCGTCTGACACTCAGTCGGTGGCCTCTTCTCTTTCTCTCCTCCTCCCACTTCACCCTCAAACTCACCTCACTCTCTAGAATGCCCTCAGCACCGACTTCAGCTCACTCTTCGCCGAACCTCTCCTCCTCGCTCGTCTCCCTCCAGTCCGCGCTCACCGCCTCAGACCGCGCCCGTCGTCTTCTCTTCTCCCCCGCCTCCGTCAAGACTGGCGACACGGGATCTACCGAAGAGCCTTACTCTGCTACACAGGAGCTGGCCGATTCGGTCGCCGGTCACTCGTCGTCGTCGGCAAGCGAGCAGGAATTCGCCAGCGCTCCAGACGAGGAAGGACTGAGGACGCCTCCTCGTTCGCTCAAGAGGGAAGTCTCTCCTCGAATGGGATCCCACGCACCATCGAAGGTCGACATTCTCTCCGATTCGTCCTGGTCTCAACTCGGCTCGCCTTCGCCGAACCCCTTCCCCTCCCTCTTCCATCGCGAGGAGGAGCAATCGCCTTTCCTGCCACCTCTTCAAGACGCTCCCACCGATGATGAAGAAGAGCACCACATCTACATCAAGGAGGAGGAATGCTCCGACGACGGGCGTGAGCTTCTGCAGCAGGAGTGGTCCGAGACCCCTTCGGCGCCGGTAGAGGACGACGACGACGTCGCCGAGTATTGCCTCCCCATCACGGGTAGTCAACAKGAGAGAGCCGATCTCATCCTGCGCTCGAGAAGGAGCCAGAGTGACTTCTCGAGGTGGTTGGAGGAGACGATGGCGATGGCTAAAGGGAGCGGCGAGTCGGTGGTGAGCTGCCTCTTCTCTTACTTGCGTCGAAGGCGTTCGCTGATGCGCTCTAGTACAGGTCGACTCGGAAGATGCCCTCTCCTCCATCGCAGCCGTCACTCGTCAAGCTCGGATGGGCCTCAGCGGCGGAGGTGGGACGGCAACTTCGCTCACCGGCAGCGAGAGTCGAGTGCTGTTCGACTTTGGCAGCGAAGAGGGTGGAGAGGACCTGATGGAGGAAGAGGAACCGATGTGGAGGAGTGACACGATGCCTATTAAGCTGGATGAGGACGTGGTTGAGGAGCCGGGCATGGAGGGAATCGCCGAGGAGGGCAAGAACGTCGAGATGTGAGTTGAGGCGGGTTCCAGGCGAGAGAATCACCACAATTGCTGACCGTTCTCCCTTTCAGAGCACCCGCTCCCGTTGAAGAGGAGTCGACCACTCCGCCTGCCTCCGCTTCTTCGGCCGACTGGCGTTGGAAGGTGCTCTCGCTCGCTCTCGCAGTCGGATGGCTCGCGTCCTCCGCCTACCCACACGTGCTACCCATCATTGGCGGTCACTTCCGTTCTGCGCCATCTCCACCAGCCGAAGTTCTCTTCTCCCCCTTCCTCGACAACTCGACCTCGGCGACCCTCCACCTCGACGACTTCTCCGCCGCACCCCTCCCGCTCGGACCCTCCACCTCCCACACCCTCCTAACCGCCCTCTTCTCCTTTCTTCTCTTCGCCATCTACCACCTCCACATGGCCCGCTCGCAACCCATCAAGCGCCTTCGCTCTCGCTCTCGCTCCCGCTCGCCCTCTCCCCTCCTCGAGCTCAACCCCTCCTCCATCACCGAAGCTCGCTCTCTCCTTCCCCTCGCCATCAGCGCCTACCACTCCTCGAACCTTACTCTCGCCATCACCCACTTCACCACCATCTCCAACCTCGCGTGCGCCCCCGCCGACAAAGCCAGTGCCGCCGAATGGCTCGGTCGAGCGCACTATCGACTGGCGAGAATGATGGGCGAGAGGGGGGCAATGGAGGAAGCGTGCAGAGCGTTCGAACGGTCTTTGAGGATGGATGGTGGGAATGCGAGTGCTAGGGCCAGTTTGGGGAGGGCTAAATGGAGGCTCGGCGAAGGGAAGGAGGCGATCAAGTATTTGAGGGCGGCGCTCAAGAGGGACCAGGAGCTCCCTTGCGCGCACGAGTACCTCGGGAAGGTGTACGCTTCTCTTTGCGCCACCAGCGACTCGACCTCGTCCCACTGGATCCTCGCGGAGCAGCACCTTCGCCGAGCTGTTGCTCTCGATCCGGCTACCTCCTACTCGGCCCTCGCCTTCCTCGGCGAGCAGCTCCACACCCGCGGTCGGACAGCAGAGGCTCGTCAGCTCCTCGAGCAGGCAATCAGCATGCGGATCGACCACCCTGCCGCACACGCTCGACTCGCCTTCATCGCGACCGAGCAGATGGATCAGCCCCGAGCGGCTCAGTGCTGGAGGATGGTCATCGCGAGTCGGGAGTCGGGACTCGCCGATCAGGATCTACTCTCGAGTACGAGGCTCGCTACCGAAGGTTCCACGCCCTTCCTCTCCCTCTACTTCGCCCTCTCCTCCGCTGAGCCCAAGGAGCGATTGGCCGTCCTCGACCGAGCGAGGAAGCTCTACCCTTCCAACACCCTCCTCGCCATCCTTCACTCCATCACCCAGCGCCAAGCACACTCTACCTCCATCTCCACCTCGCTCGACTCCCTCCGCCAGCTCGAAGGGATGCTCTCGCGCCGAGTCACTCGGTTCGGCGATGGACCAGCTGGCATCGAGGGTGGAGATGTCGAGGGAAAGGGGCTGTGGGCGCTGTGYTTGTTGGGGTTGAACAAAGGGAAGCAGGCGGAGAAGGTGTACGAGGAGTTTTGGGCCGAGATGAGGGAGAGGAAGGGCGCCGAAGCGGGCGAGGAGAGGCAGCTGGCATTCTTGGTGATGATGGCGTTCTACGACTTGAAGGGTGTAAAGCGGGGTCAAGCGAAGAGGAGGAGGGAGTTGTAGCTACTTGGCTAGCTGGTAGTACATTTATTCCTCGTTCATTGGTCTCTGTGACAGCTCGGCGAAGTCGCTCTCAGAGGTAGCCCTCGCAGCTCGACAAAGCGGCAATGGCACAGAACAGCTGCATTGTTGCGATTTACGCAAGAACCAAGAAGAAGAGGGATGTACGCAAATCACAGACGGAGGCGGGGGTAGCGGAAGGAGAGGAGGCGAAGCGAAGAAGCCATGAACCGAGGCGCTGGCGCGGGACGGCGAGAAGGGAGGACCTCTAGTGGAAGATCTCTCCACGGATGCGGCGAGCGAGAGTCATGTCCTTGGGCTGTAGCGAGTGAAGCGGGAGCAAGTCAGCTTTGCTCTGTGCACCGATCCGCCGGCCTCGACACCCTTGCCAAGAACTCACCTGGACGGTCACACGCTTGGCGTGGATGCAGCACAAGTTGCAGTCCTCGAACAAGTGCACAATGTACTGCTCGCTCGCCTCCTGAAGGTCGAGAGAGCCCCGAAGTCAGCTCACGCCTCGCGAGTGTTCTGCACCGAGCTCACCTGGAGGGCCTGGAGGGCGGAGGCTTGCCATCGGTAGGAGGTATTGGTGACTTCTCCGATACCCTCGGCGATCTCACGGACGAGACGCTGGAAGCTGTAGGAGAGTCAGAAGATCTCAGCTCGGCCTGCATCGGCCGCCGCCATCGCGTGCGACTCACGGCGCCCTGCGAATGAGAAGCTCGGTCGTCCTCTGGTAGCGACGAATTTCACGGAGAGCGACAGTTCCAGGACGCCAGCGGTGAGGCTTCTTGACTCCAGCGGTACCTGCTTGTCGACCCCCGAGGGTCAGCTGCAGCCCAAACCTCGCCCTCCCCCTTCCCCTCTCTACAGCTCTACAGCAAGGCGTCTACTCACCAGCAGGAGCGACGACGGCCTTGCGGACGACCTTGCCCTTTCCTCCGACGGGGAGCATCTTGCTCGAATGCTGAGGATGAGCCTGCTTGGTACGAGCCCTGCAAGATGAGAAGAGAAGCGAGTCAGTCGAAGGGCGAGCTAATCACGCCGACCGAAGGCTCGTAGACTTGCATGTTGATCGAGTAGAGGGTTTGGAAGCTGTAGAGTGATAGACTGTAGCAAGAGTGAGGCGATTCCCGAGGGGCGAGGGCGAGACGAGTGAATGGGAGGAGGGAAAGCCTGCTCGCTCGAAGTCGAGCTCGTCTCATGCGACTCTTTCAGGCAGTAGGGGGTCTCAGTTCGCAAAGGGAGGTGCTCGAGATGTCAAGGATGGACTTGGAAGAACCGTTTGTAGCATCCGAATCCTTGCAGAGATCCGAAACGCGCTCGGCGGAATGTCAATCGGTTCGCGACTGATCTCTCTGGCACCGCGTGCAGCTGATCAGTCTCTCCGTCAGCGTCGGCTCAAGACGCAAGCGAAGGATGCAACCTCTTCCGACTAATGCACTGCAGACTCAGAGAGCACTGCTTCCCGCTCAAGGTCTCCATCTCTCGTGCGCCGAACGCCGAGGCTCGCAAGCTCTCCTCAACGCTGCTGGGTGGGATCGGCGAACAGATGTATGTGATTGGCAATCGAAAGAGTGTAGTAGGTCACAAAGGGGGGGACTAAGTACAAGAAAGGTGGAAGCGAGGGGCTGTATTCAAGCCTTCACGTCGGCGGGATAGACGGAGTACTCGGGCACCACGCCCTCCTTCTCGTCGCTGTAGGAAGCCAGGATCTCGTCACGCGCACCCTCCTCATCCTCCTCAACATCCTCATCGGCAACCTTGATCGCCTCCTTAGCGGGAGTCCACCCCTCGGTGTACCTCCAGAGCGAGCGCATCTCGCCGCGAATGCTGGCGGTGACGACGAGCCCGACGACCATGAGAGGGATGGCAAGGGTGAGGCCCATGAGGTCGAAAGTGTTGGTTTCCTTGATGGCCTGAGGGACCTCGACGAGGTGGTAGAAGAGGGTGACGAGGCCTTGGGCGAGGAGCCACGAGAAGAGCGCCGAGAAGTAGTAGGGCTTGCGGTGGCGACGGGGAGCAACGGCGGGGACGATGACTCCGCGAGTGAAGTCAGGGCGCTTGGCGGGGGCGTCGAGGGTCTCGAAGGTGGGAGCCGACTCGCCAGTCAGCGCGAGGTGCTGAGCGTAGTCGAACCTGTAGGCGATGGCGATCTGTGATGCGGCTCAGAGTCAGTTCAGCACCCGAGAACACTCAAAGTTGACTCACGAGGAAGCCAGGACCCGCGGACCAGACGAAGGGAAGGATCAGATTCGTGAAGCGCTCCACCTCGGCGGACATGGCCCGGGTCTCGGGCGCCGACTGGTCGATCATCATGATCCTGACCTCTCCATCCTCGAAGGTAGACTCGGGAGTGTCGTCCATGACTCCAGACTTGATGAGGAGCATGATGAGGCCGGCCGAGAGGACGGCGGTGAGGGCGAGCCACGAGAGGAGGGCGATGGAGGTCATGCGGATGGAGACCTTGCGCATCTGAGCCTGGGCCATGAAGCGGTAGAGGAGGGCTGTTCCGACGAGGACGGCGAAGGCTCGGTGAGGGCTGAGGTAGGCGCCGACGTTGCAGCCGGTCGCGAGGAGAGCTGCGAGGAGGACCTTGGGCTTGGAGACGGTCTGAGGAGCGATGCGCCAGGAGGTGAGTCCTGTGGTGATAGATGATTAGCTTGCTTCTCTTCCTCCTCTTCTCCTAACTCACCAGTAGGAGCGCGGAAGGCGACCCAGCGGCCGGCCCTCGTAACGTCGGCGAAGAAGACGAAGAGGGAGAGCTGGAAGACAGCTCCGATCACCAGGCGGAAGAACATGTCGACGACGTCCTGTGTAGAGAGCCAAGTGTACTACGGTCAGCCTGTCATCCCAAAGCGCACGCCGCCACTCGGGCATCTGCGTCGTCAACGAAGGCCGAACTCACCTCGCTGCCCCTCGAGAGGACGAGGACCTCGGTGCTAAGGAAGATAACGAGGAAGGCGAGACTACTGAAGATGCGCTTGCGACGTTGCTGCTTGAGAGTCGCCTCGTCGACCTTCAAGGGCGAATCGAGCGACTTGACGGCGAGCCACGTCTGTAGTAAAGGGAAAGTAACAAGTTTAGCGGGGCTCTTCTGTAGGCGAATCAGATTGTCTGCAACGCACCCTCAGGGAAGCAGCGGGGCCGAGCGAGAAGGCGAAGAGGGCGGGGAGGAATCCAGTGTTGTCCCTCACGAAGGTGAGCGTTTGCGAGAGCTTCTCCCTGTAGCAGAGCTGAGTCAGCGGATGCCCGACATATCCCTCACAGCGAGCGACGAGCTCACATGTCGATGAGGGAGCACATCGTGGCGAGAGAAGGGAGAAATGAGTTGCGCGTCTCTCGGCAGGTCGACGAGCTCGCATGTAGGCAGGTGCTCGGTCGGCAGTGAGGGCTCATGAGAGCTCGTGGTGAACGTAGAGAGTTGCAGTACCTCTTCGAATCCTTCGCGCGGCCGCTGTACACCTTAGAGCTGATCCCCCCTGCTCAACCTTCGCCGAGCAGTCGCCAAAGTCTCGAGTCGCTCTCTTCATCACCGAACTCTCTTCTGGGTTCTATTGCGATTGAAGTGGTCAAATATTACACTGCAGTGGCTATGTAGCCTACACGAGCTGCAAAGTTAAACTCCAGTCGCTGCCAAACGAGTCTCGGCGATCGTCTCGCCCACCGCCCTCTCTGCCACCCTCCCCCGAGTACTCCCTAAAGCGGTCGATAAGCTCCTTCTACTACGAAACAACGCACCCCCGGGCCTCCTGCGCAGTGTTCTTGACGTTGACCACGATCTCGGCGCTCAGCGACCATTCCGTCTGCTCTGGGCGTTCCATCTCGGCCCAAAGGATGCAGAGCTGCTGCTTGAAGACGATAGCTCGGACTCGGGGACACCTAGCGTGTATGAAACGAGTCCTGGTGGTGTTGTTGTCGCGCGCGGGATACTCTCCAGAGAGGCCCAACGATCTGCCGAGCGTCGGCGACGATCGGCTTCGCCTTTGGAGGAGGCACGAGGGAATTGGCGCAGGAGTTCAATCGCACTCAGTGAGCTTTACTCTCCTACATCCTCTCTCCCCCCGCGCCGCGAGACTTCCGAGTCCGGCGGGTTTTCCCTTTCTTCTCCCATCGCCGAGCCCGTCTCGCATCCGGCTTCCGAGCTAAGACAGCGCCATTGCCTTTGCAGCCTGTACCTCATCAA